>NMUG010008640.1:0-11562 GCA_002855965.1 Monotropa hypopitys
GATGAGGTGTATTACAGTTAGTTAGATAGGAGCATATGTAGTTAGTTAGTTGGAGCGTGTGAGCTGGTAGTATTCAGTCGGTTATCTACTGTATAAATACTGCTGTATGCTACTCATTTACATATGAAAGGAATATCAATTTCTATACTTCATCATCTGTACCTCGTCATCCGCATCGGAAAGAAATTCTTAGGATTGTGAAGTATCTCAAATTACATTCAGGTCGTGGTCTGTTTTATCGAGCTAATATGCACTTGTGTTGAGTCATTGATTGATTCTGATTGGGTAGGAGGACCATCTGATAGAAGGTCCACAATTGGATGATGTGTCTTTCTTGGTGGCAATTTAATCAATTGAAAGAGTAAAAAACAAACTGTGTTTGCTCGGTCGAGTGTAGAAGGAGAATATAAAGCAATGACACACACAACATATGGTTGGATGGTTACGGTTATTTCTGGAAGAAATAGGGTTCAGTGTGCAGTTGCCCATACCCTTGCATTGTGACAATAAAGCAATCATTCACATTGCTCCCAACCCGGTGTTTCATGAGAGGACAAAGCACAATGAAGTGCATTGTCATCTAGTTCGTGAAAAGTTGACTAGTGTTGTAATAGCTACTCCATATGTGGTGACACGTGCTCAATTGACCGATATGTTTACTAAATCATTGTTCAAACCTCGATTAAAGTTGCTGTGTAACAAGCTAGGTCTTTGTGGCATTTATTCTCCAGCTTGAGTGGGAGTGTTAGAATAGTTAGTATATCGTAATATGTGGTTTGTCACACATCGATTAGTTTAACATTTTATATCTATCACTGTTTAAATAAACTAGTTATGTGCTTGGGTTAATGAACATCCTATACGCTCTTCCCTCTCTCATTACAAATATTAAGGATACCCCCTTTACGACAACTTAAGGTTTTAGATGAGTCCGTGTTTGACAATTAGACATCGTATCAGAGAAGACAATAGAGTAAGTTCTCCAATCTGATTGTCGACCTGATAATTCCAATTTAAAATTGTTAACTGTGTTTAAGTAGCTTATGAAGAATTCCTGGCCACATGTGTGGGTGCTGTTTCAGGATATCAAACCAAACCAAACCGAGCCTTATGTCCCAATCAAATGGGATCTGCTACATGAATCCGGGTTTTCCATTGAGCTCTATCGAAACATGTTCACTTAGATTGAAGAGACTCAATCTAAGTGACATACATTTAGGATTCCTTAATTTATCCATATCCTTTCCCAAGCTGTTGGCGTTCGATGTATATCCAAACCACACAATTAGCTAGTGTTGACTGGATTGGAAATCCATATAATATAATTCTGTGATGTACTACGGTACTATATATCGTGGCAACTTCTCCGGGGTTGTTTTCATAATGAAACTGGTAAGAATGCAAGCTGTGTTTTCTGAAAGAAATCATGTTTAATGGATTTGAGTGTCCGAGGCTAATTCTTTAATCAGCTTTTGCCATTTTCAAATTCGTTTCACCAGAAATTCCATAGTAATGCTTGATAATTTTTTATTCGCAAATGAAGGCCTCTTTTGTTTGTTTAGAAATTAGAATTAGTCTTCACTAATTTAAATGTTGAAGTATGTTTTATCCTTAATGATTTGTATTGGCAATGTTTATTTTGCAGAAATATGCAGACTTATAAGCAATGTGCGATGTTCGATTCCCGACTTCACTTGTGTATCATCTGCAAAGGTTGGATTCTTATTTTGTTAGTTAGCCCCTGTAGCGAATACTATGGTGCCTATCTATATAACAAGGAAGAGGTTCTTTTGAAAAAATTTAAAATTATATATTTTATTCCCTATTACCTAAAATAATTGTATTTTACACCCTAACCTAATTTTTTGCCCCACTCCTTAATTACATTTTACCCCCTTCTTAATTATATTTCTTAATTATATTTTACTTCCCTAACATAATTATATTTTACCCCTACCCTAATATTTTATCCCCCTCCTTAATTATGTCCCCTTCTTAATTGTATTTTACCTCCATAAAGTATTTATTTTGTCTCTAAAGTATCTATTTTATCTCACTTGATACCTTACTTTCTTGTTGTCTATCACTTTTGTCACTTCAACACGAGCACATGAATAGTGTTGATCTGTACAAACATTTTTCTATTTTTCGATCGTACCCCCCTTTTGCTCAAAACTTGCTAAAAACATAAGTTATAGACATGTCCTAGTATAATTATATTTAGGTATTAGTTTTGTTCTGTTATTTTTTGGGTGCTTGATGTGAATGTAACTTTATTGTATTGAGCATGTTTTTTTGTATATATTTCGATTTTAGACTTGAGGGTAGGATATTAATGTTTTCTAGGGCAACCTTATGTTTTCTATTTATCATAATATTAATGTTGTACAATTAATCTTAATGAGTAATGCAGATTATACGTCTTCCTCTAAAAACTTTCATGGTATCAGTGCCTTAGTTGAAATAAGCTAATCACAACCGGCAATCGAAGCCGTCGGTATCAGATCTTGGGGCCTCTGTCTCCCCGTTGCATCTCTCTCTCTCTTTGCTATGTGGAGTTCACTTAGCAACATCAGAAACCCAAACCCTAACCTGCATCAACTACCTCCACACCCTCTCACTGCCGATGACCACCATCGATCCCTTGCCTGTTCTCTGCAACCTCCGGCGACCTTCGTCATAGCTTACCCAATTTCTGGCGAACACTGATTCTCTCTTCCTCTTCTCTGATTTGCTTCATTTTACTGTATTAGACTCTTAACTGTAAGACCCAACGACCGACGATCCTTGGAAAACCCCTGTTTTTGACCTCCGACAGACCCTGTTCATCATTAGTTGACTTAGGAAGCCCTCCGACAGTACGTAGTTTGGATGATTTTGTGGTAAATTTGTATTAGCTTTGTGTTTTTCTCTAGCTTGGTGTCTAAGGATGATGTGCATGGTATTATCGTATGTTTGAATGGCGCTAACTATTCTTATTGTTCAAGTGTTGTGAATTTTTTTTTAACTGGTCAAAGTATGCGGGGACATTTAACCAGTTCCATCATAAAACCCTCTGATCCGAAAGCAGAAGATTATGCAACTACCTTAGCCACTTGAGAGAGGGAAAATGCACGAATCCTGACTTGGTTTCATAATTCTTTAGAACCAAATATAGCTATGAACTTTTCTAGGCATGATGCAACAAAGAAAGTTTGGGATGACTTGAAGGTTATGTATCTTAAATTCTTAAAGTTCATTTGCAGTATCGCGAGAAAGAGAGGCTCGTCATGTTTGTCATGTCTCTTAGAGATCAGTTTGAGCCTCTTCATGGGGCGATTCTGCATCGTTCTCCATTACTTGAAGCTAAGATTGCACCTGCCGCATAGTCTGCTGTTGCTCGATCTGCTCTGCCTAGTCAGGTTCTTCGGCACCTCTCTTGCCCGTTACCACATCCCATCTCATTGAAGTTACGACCAAGCCTGAGTCCCAAATTGCTATCGATGAGTGCAACTATTTCCATCAGAAGGATATAGCCATATTGCCAAAATGCTCCCTATTTGATTCTGTTTTTACTCATCATATGACTCGTGACTTCTCTTCTTAGCCATTGTGTCTATCCTGTTTCTCCTATTAGTATTGTCACCACAAATAGATCCCCTATGCATGTTTCTATTGATTCCATCATCTCTACTTAATCTCCTTTACTGTCTATTTGTAATGTATTTTATGTTTCTAAGTTATTTTTAAGTCTTCTCTCGATTAGCCAATCGTCTGACTCCGGTTTTGATGTTGTGTTTTCTTTTTCTGGTTCTGTTGCGAAGGATCAACATTCTAAGAAGCAGATTGGAACATACCATAGAATTGGTGATCTCTATATCTAGGAGAGCTTGCATATTCCAATACAACCTTCTTCTACTGCTACATCGTCTTTTTGTTTAGATCAAACGGTCTTTTCTTTTTTATTGTAGGCATTTTAGTTTAGGACATTTTTCTAGTGAGCGTCTAAAACTATTGGTTAAGTCATGTCTTTTGGGATATTCGTGTGTTTATTTGATGATGCACAAATATGATTTCTTTAAGATTTATTTCAATTTTCATGTTTCTGCTCCATTAGAATTCTTCGTTCTGACTTTGGTTTGGGAATATTTTCTTTTTCAATTTTGTGCATTCTTAGACACGCACATCGTGACCTTCTTGATATTGCTAAGCCTCTACTATTGTCATCCTCTATTCCTTTTTTTGGAAAAAGTTGTACTCATTGCAGCCTATATTCGGAATCAGATGCCCACTCCTCTTCATTCTAGTAGTTTCCCTTACGAGGAGCTCCATGGTCAGGTGTCTAACTACTATCTCCTTCATATATTTGGTTCTAGTTATTTTGTCATTCCGAAGAAAGATCGCACTAAGTTCAGTGGCCGTTGTGTCTTATGTGTCTTTTTGGGGTGTGACGTTAATCAAAAATTCTATTAGTGTTATGATCATGTGTCAAAAAAGCTCTAGGTATCTTGGCATGTCACCTTTCTAGCGTGTCTATCATATTTTATTGTTATTCTTAAAGCTGCTTCTGTAGCCAAAGAGGATTTGATTCATGTTGATCCCTTCCCTATGGATGTGCCTACAGAAGAATATACATTCACTCTTGAGGTGTCTTATGTTCTGTATCTCCCTCAACTCCTCGTTGGGCTCCTATTTTTCCTTTCCCTAAGGTCTACTCCTATCATGCAACTTCTCCAACTCGTTCTCCTAGCTCTGTTTCCCCTCAATCTGTCTCGGAGAATCTTGATATGTGCTCTTGCCAGTATCCTTCTCTTGAAAATTGTTGTCCCCTGATAATTTTTTGTTTTACTAATACTTGTTTCTCTTCTGCTTATCATTCTCTTCTTTCTCGGATCCACACTTATTTCAAGTGTAGTTTCTATAAAGAAGTTTTTAGTGATCACTACGGGGCGGATGCTATGCATTCCGAGCTCACTGCTCTTGTTCAAAATCATACTTGGGAATTAGTCCCACTATCGGATGGTAAGAATATAATTGTTTGTAAACGGGTCTACAAGGTCAAGTCTCATTCTGATGGTTCTTTGGAGAGGTATAATGTTTGCTTAGTTCCTTTGGAATTTTCTTAAGAGTATGAGATTTATTATGAGGAGACCTTTCCCCCGTCGCCAAAATGACCATTGTTTGAGTCTTGATCTATGTCGTTGCTGCCTACCAATGGCCTTTATATCATTTGGATGTGAAGAATGCATTTCTTAATGAGCATCTCTCTGAAGAGGTTTATGTCTCATTCTCTAGGCTTTTTTCATCCCTCTGGTGTTGTTTGCCGCTTATGCCATGCTCTCTATCGCTTGAAATAGTTCCCTCATGCTCCGTACACGCGGTTTCAGGTTGTATTCTGATCCTGCTTCTATTAGTGATGTGGAACATCATCTATTTTGTGAGTTTAAAATGAAAAACTTCGGTCTTATTTGGTATTTTCTAGGCCTTCTTTGTTATGTTTGTGGTACTCTCCATCAGTCTCCTGTTGTCTTCTACTTTGAGCTTGACTCTTCAAGCTTATGCTGATTGGGCCCCGAATATTAGTGATCGCAAGTCCAATTTTGGCCTTCGTGTTTTTTCTAGGCGATTCTCTTGTCTTCTGGAAAAGCAAAAGACAATATGTTGTTGCTCGCTACACGAAGCTGAGTATCATACCTCGAAAATATTGCGCCTTCCCTGGCTTCTATGGATATGGTTGCCTCTCTTATTTCTTCTACACCTTTTTATTGTGATACTAAGTGTGTTATTCAGATCACCAACAACTCGGTTTTTCATGAGTGCACGAAGCATATCGAAATTGATTGCCATTTTGTTCGTTAGTATCTTCAGTCGGGCACTATTGACTTACCCTTTGTTCTATCTACGCTGCATTCGACTGATTTTTTCACGAAGACCCATATTGCTGCTCGTTTTCGCTTTCTCCTTCGCAAACTCTCGATACTCTCCGTTCTCGCATCCTGAGTTTGAGAGGGAGTGTCTTTATTGTATCCTATTGTATTGTTGATGTATCTTTGTTTATCTTTCTATTTTAGATTTGGATTTATAATCTCCTCGCTTGAGGGTAGTATAGTCTTTATGATTTCTAGGGCAACATTATGTTTTCTGTTTAACCTAGTGTTAGTATTGTACAATTTATGTTTCAGTAATACAGACTAGACTTCCTCCTCGGAAAACTTTCACGTGTATGGAACACCTTGCATATAATTTCTTTTCCAATGTTTTGTTTTTGTATTCGCTGGACGATAAAGATCTAATTCCCAGTGGAAGCTCTCTCAAAGCATGATACTATCTGAACTACGGCACAATTATTTGCTGGTTCAATTGGACTTGCCGAAGCATGTGTATTCCTCCACTTGTAACAGTTAGTGTAAAAACTCATTTTGATATCTTGGGGCAGAGTAAGGAATAATGGGGAAAGGGTCGTGAAGTGATGTGGGGCTTTACCCCAAAGTTTCTCTCTGCCATTAGTTCTGCTCACTAGGACCTTTTTTTCCCCCAAAATATGTCATGGTTCCCTTGGAAATTATTTTTGTGTTTCATACTTGTTCCTGATTACTCGTTTATTTACAGCTTGTGAAGCTACTTGAGTTGAGGGAAACTAATCATATCGAGTTTTGCAAAATCAAAAGTGTGCTGGATGAGATACTGCAGATGCATAGGATCTCTGAGCTTGAGAAAATTCTAAAATTATTGATGGATCCTACTTGGGCGGCCACAGGGTTGAAAATCGACTTTGAGAAATTAGTAAGTATAATTGACTCTCTATACGTATTTTTTCACCCCTATGGTAAATTTATTTTGTGCTAATTTTGGCTAGTGATGTATGCCTGCAATTGGGAAATAACTATCTAACCATTGTGAAATAGGTCACGTGAAAAATTAAAATGCATGTATTGGACTTGACACAACATTAAAACTTTGATGTTTAGTAATGTTTTGAACATAAAGTTTTTGTTTGCGTTGGTTGTTGCAGGCATGCATGGCATGAGTGTTGTAACATTACTCATTACTTTATGTCCCTTTTATGCAATGAGATAAGACCTGCTGGAGTATTTCTTACATTGATTAATTTTTATCTTCAAATCTAGTATACGAGGCTGAGCGGCCACTTGAGTAGGATGCTTTAATATTGTATTATTAGATTAGACCTAGGTTTTGAAGATTTTTGAACAAGATTTTTTGGTTGATTGCCCCGTTTGTGCATTAGGTGCATCTTGTTTCATTTTGATCCATTTGTTATCTATTCGTCGCTTGCCTCTCCACGTGCGGGTCAGGGTCGCACATGCGGAGGAGTGTTAGAGTCTATCCCGCATTGATTAGTTATTACCTCCAAAACTAGTATATGAGTTTGAACGGCCTCTCCACCCATTACGGTTGATTTTGAGTTGGACGCTTTAACAAGATCATCTGTTGTTTTGGGTATTAGGTATTGAAGCTCGTGGTGGAAACAAATTCACACTTATATAGTTGTATTAGGTCTCTGTCACACGAGAAACCTTTCCAACCAAAAGCTTTCTGAATGTAAACAGAAAGACTCTCTTTATGATTTTTATTTAAGATTTTGTTTGTTCGGACATAATATTGTCTTTTAATTATTTGTTATGATAATTAAGAACATTTTAATATATTGTTATTTGCCTTACTTTTGATATATAATCTATCTATATAATAAGGAAGTTCAGCATTTATGAAAACCCTAAAGTTTCAGCCGTCCGATCTAAATCAATGACGAAGATTGCTTTTCACGGCAACCCCCAAGGGTCAGGATTGAAGATGATTTTATTCTACGGTCAAGATTGCTTTTCACCGCCCAAATCTTACATGAAATTACCACGCTTCTAGGGATTCTAAAAACCAAAGCCCCATTTCTAGGGAATCTAAAAGCTAAAGCCATGCTTCTAGGAATGCATAACCATGCCACTGTGAACATAATATATGACGGCTAGTGTCACGACCCGGCCCGGAAACTAATACAAAATAATAAATCTGGACATATGTCATGACTAATTACCACAATATCCAACTCACTAATTCGCAGTAAAAATTAAAACCTCAAAGGATTTCCCAAATCACAACGAAAAACTTAAATCTATGAAGTCACAATGCCAGTAAACTCCATAACTTAAAGTATAAAGTTACCTCAACACACGAGGTCCATAAGTAATACCTAAAAGAGTAAATAAAGTTTATAAGTCGCAACACTATCACTAGAACAACTGTGATACATCATCAAAACAGAAAACTCTCAATATGGAGAAATGGGCCTCCAAGACATCCTCTAGCACACGACTTGGCTTGTAGTGAAACCGCTAAGCCTTCAAATCTGGATATACAATGTCACAACAAAAGAGAGAACAAAACATATCCAGGAGTATCAGATAACAATCAGTATGTAAAAGCTAACATAAGAGATTACATGCAAATGCAATTCAATAAACGTAGGGATGTGAATTGCCCCTCAACAAGGCCACAAGCCATCAACATCTAAATCAAGTACAACAAGGTGATAATACTTAAACATATGTCTTTTTACTTTCACTTTTTCCCTTAAACACATTAAGGTTAAATGACATTTCTAAATCACATATATAAATGTTCACTACATCGACGATTAGATCCCAACGTTACCACGGAATAAACCCCGTTGGATCCACGGACAAACCCCATCATCAAACACGTCTGCTTGTTAGAGAGAATCAATCAAACCTTAGATACCCCTATAATCGTTATTTCTAGCTTAGCAAAAGCATGCCAATGCATCATTCATAATTTATGTCACATTACAAACCCCATCATCAAACACGTCTGCTTGTTAGAGAGAATCAATCAAACCTTAGATACCCCTATAATCGGTATTTCTAGCTTAGCAAAAGCATGCCAATGCATCATTCATAATTTATGTCACATTAGGCATGTTTGTTAACATTTATCAGTTCATTACATGCCACTCAGTTATCATTTAATAATCATGCAACTCTACAAGATCACATTGTTTTGCACACCCACGAGCTAGCATACAAATAGGAATGCTAATCATGCTCAATTTAACAATCACATAATATGCAAGTTCATTCATTTTTTCACAATAAACCCACACATAGGCATGCTTCTCACACAAAATGGACAATTAATCACATAAAGGAACATTTAGCCACATAAGGAGAACATTTATCAAGTAATCCCAAAGCAACTAACACATATGTGAAAGATCTACACACTCACCGTAAGCGTGAGTAATCAAGGAGATTCACTTCTTAGCGGTAGAGGGTTCCGGCTCCTCACCTGTATTGATAACACTAAGTTAGGATAATAAACATCTTAACTTTACCAAGAAATATCATTGAAACCCTTAGTTTATGTCAATTAATGCTCCCCAAGACTTAACTTAAATTTTGGTTCAGACTAACATGAAACCGGTTCCCAACATACACGCAAACGGTTTCCAAGAGATGCACCCGGAACTAGTTCCAAACCAAGCCGCAACTGGTTTCTCCCAGTTGCACCCGAAACCGGTTGCGCTAACCAATTTCCTAACCAGTTGTACCTAACCCAAAATTGGTTGCCCACCACCAGTTCACTTCGCAACCGGTTGCGCCCTGACCCGCAATCGGTTTCCAAAGATTTACTCAATACCGGTTGCCAGACCCTGACAACGGTCAATACTCAACCAGAACCACCCGGAACCGGTTTCCTTCTCACCCGGAACCGGTTTCCAGTCCTTCTGTGACTGCTCTAACTGTACAATTTATGACGAACTAACACATCTCCAAACTTCGTCAAACACATTTTAAGCCTAAAACCCAAAGATCTTACCTACTAACATGTTTTACTAGTCCATACACTAATCATATTCATTTTTAGGCTTCACAAACCATCAAACCAACCCACAAATCCATGATTTCCTCTCTAGATCTAGAAATTCACTTAAAAACGAGATTAACACTAATCCTTGGATTAACCCTAAATCTGAGATGAAATAAAAATATAAAATACATAGAATTGAAAATACTTACGATAGGAACAACTCTTGTGAAGATTTCGTCTTCCAATTCATACTCCAAAGCCCCTTTTCAAGCAAACCCTCCTAGCCACCACCTCTCCTATCTCTCTAATCTTTAAGAAGTATGAATGACTAATTGTGATTAGGTTTACCCCTAAACCTAATCAGATTTTAACATAAAAGACCATCTTGCCCCTTTAATAACCTCATAATTCCCCTTGCATGCCATTGCCCACACTTTTTCATATAATTATTAATTCAATATGAATATATTATATCACCAATCCTTATTAAAAAAATTATAACCTTTTTACAGTGGAATATAATTTATTATCACCTAACCTCCTCCTTTTATTATTTATTTAATCAATTAAAATATATAGAAATTGATACGGGTGTGATAGCTAGTTTTATATAACCTTTAGGAATAAATTAGTCTTTATGTTGTAGTGGTCTGTATTCATTGTAAATAATCAATAAGGAACGGAATAATATTTTCTCGATTGTGCAAAGTTACATGGTATCAGAGCATCGTCTGGGCCTTTAACGCTATCAGTGTTCGGTTGAATGGTGTTAACTATTCTTATTGGGCCAAAGTTAAAATTTTTTTTTTGTCATTGGTAGGGACATGTTGGGCTATGTAACAGGGGCTGTTGGCAGACCTACTCATGTGAAGTCAGACGATCCCACACATGCAGATTATGTCACTGCCTTTGCAAAATTGGAATTGGAAAATGCAAGAGTTCTTACGTGGTTCCATAATTCTGTTGAACCCACCATTGGTAGGATTTTTTCAAAGTATAAAACAGCGAAGGAAGGTTGAGACTATTTATAGGGTATGTATCTCCAGTCAGATTTTACAAAGGAGTACAGACTTGAGATCTCTATCTGTGATGCTAAGCAACATGACAAATTGATTCATGATTTTTACAGTGAGATGACACAGTATTGGGATCAGTCAACCTTAATGGAATCTGAAGGCTTGCAATCCTCTGTCTTTATAGAGTATCGTGAGAGGCACCATCTGGTCCAGTTCTTATGTCTCTTCGTGACCAATTTGAGCCTCTACGCGGGGCTATACTTCATCGTTCTCCCTGCCCTACAGTTGACGGTGTTGTTCGTGAACTTATTGTTGAAGAAACTAGACTCATGGTGCACATCATAATGCGCCCTTGTTGCCTACTCCTGATAACCCTTAGTCCAATACATACCCCTTAGACCTGATGGTTCGTAGAATCGGAATAACGAAAATTATATATATTGTCAGAATGAAATAAAAAGAAAAAGGACTAGATAATTAATAATAATAATAACAATGATAATCAAAATAATATAACTATTTAGAGAAAAATGCAAAATATAGTAATATAGGTTATTTAAAAATATTATGGAAATGTTATTAAGTTAATTGAAATAAATAAGAAAGTTAGAATTAAATGATAAATTGAAATAAATGGATGAAATAAGGAGAAAATGAGACATTTTTAATTTTATGAGGAAAATAAGCTAAGGAATATGAAAATAATTCAAAAAGTGATTATTGA
>NMUG010008641.1:0-11562 GCA_002855965.1 Monotropa hypopitys
TCTGGAGAGATGAATGATCAATCGGGAGAGATGAATGATCAAGACAACAATGATGCTGGTAGGATGAAATAGTGGACTAGGGGGCTCCCCATTCGCAAAATAGTGAAGTCCATCTTGTTCAACTCCGCCACCAATCTTTTTTCCCGTCCTAATCGAAAAAATATGACTTAACAATTCAAGGATATGGTAAGTTTACTCCCAGATATAATACTAAATGGAAAACGAGGGGCATGTAAAACAGATTCCAAAGAGAAGGACGAAACAGATTCCAAAGAGAAGGACGAACTAAGTGTAACGGAACCCAAACCAGCAGTATGAATGATGGAACCATCAACTAAGGTAGCACGAGGATGTTTTCCAAGAGCCTGACGATCAGTGAACACATTAGATGACCCAGTCATATGATTAGAGGCACTTGAATCAATAACACAGATTATTGGTAGCAAGACAAGAAACAGACTTACTTTTCTCAGAATGTAGCAGTAGAGGATGCCATAGGAGAAGGATGTCCAAATATTAGGCAATGTTACTCATCCTCGGGGAGAGTAACCACACGAGAACATGAGCTTGAAGTCAAGGTGTCAGCCATTATACATCAATAAACCACCACTCAACAACGACCAACAATCATCGACGACAACGAGCCCCAAAACTACTGAATGAACCAACTACAACTGGAAGAAATCAATTACGACGACAAGCTCAGAACATCATCAACAACGAGCAAAAAACGGAAATACCATAATCATGCCAGCAACGAATAACCACCAGAAAAGGAATTTAGATCACCGGAGAAGATTGTTGAAAATGCATAGTAACTGTAATGATTAGCGACCGCGACTAACAGTGACATCGATGAATAGCAACTTCTACAAACAGTAACTGCGATGAACATTCACAACAAATAGCGATGATGAACAGTAACCACAATGAACAGCAATGATGAACAGTAACCATAATGAACAATGTTGCGAATAGTAACGACGAACAGTTACGATGAACAATGCAAATGATGAACAGTGTGCAATAAAACAACGTGTTGGTTTTCCAGTGGTACACGAGGGTTTCAGTTAGGGTTTCGTGAACAGAGGCAGCGGCGGATCATCGCTCTGATACCATGCTGTGAAATAGAATGAGAAAGTATTTAGGGTAAGAACAAGCACTAACACCCACACTGTATTTACATTAAAGCAGTAAGACAGTAGAATGGCACTAATACCCTTACTCACTAATAACACTATAAACCCTAACATAGAATACTATCTTTCTAATTTTCTGCTTAACAATTAAATCAGCAGTTAAAACTTCTTTGAATAGGAATTCGAACATTCATTGGCAGAAAGGTCACAGAAATTCAGAACATTCATAGCTTGTAGTCTCTCTGTGCATATAAATGATATGATTTTGATGAAGCTTTTAAATTCTTGGTTCTTACTGAATAGGCATATCATTTCATACATATTGCTACTGCCAGTTTTGCTTGTTTGATTAAGATATATTATATTTACAAGGCTGTGTTGGGTCGATATAACTAGCGTTTCTCTTGATCTTGTTTTTCTTCTCGCAGTTCTAATGCAAATCCACCATTTTGGATCCCCATACATATTGTGATCCCAGAGCGACCAACGGAGTGTGCAGTGTTCAATGTCATGGCAGGTACTATAACCAATGCTTATTAGAGGTTTTGTGTCATTTGGTGGAAAGATTTTCTTTGACTTGATGTTCTTTAGTAAGTTTTACAGTTAGTAGTTGAGGAGAGTATTATTGATCTACTGTGACAAGGTATGCTGCATTCTATGCCATCTAAAACGGAGGCATGCTCGCAATTGCTAGGGACAATTCTCTACTAGCTCAACAGTTCAAATGTAGGAAAAAGGAATGGTTCCGTTTCTCTAAAACTTGTGGCTCGCTGAAGAGAGTCCGGAACATATTTGAGCATCATTGTACTTCTAGTTATATGATCATCTATAAAAACACCCATAAACACGAAGGTAAGAAACTAACTATGCAAGACAATATACTATGTTTCACGAACAAAGTTGGTATTTAACTGCAATCATTGTTAGAAATGAATCAAATTGAAGTAATCAGATTTCTAAAATAAATTAACAAAAAATAAAATAACAGCCGCCCCTAACTAGCTATAGCTCAATGTGCTTAGAATATCATCTAGTTGTTGAATTTCCTCGAAGAATGACCTTTTGTAAGCATATGCCCCCTTAATTCATGCACGTGTATTGTCAGAATTGTTGGGGATATAAATAATAAAGTTACCTCTTTCTCTAACAACGTGGGTTGCATGGATCACCCGAAATGGGGAAGTACCTGTGTTGACATGATGCAACACGACTACGGGCGTGGGTACTGGTATGGTCAGATCCTTCAAGATTTTTTCGGATAGGACTGAGAAGGAAGAAGGAAGAAGGAAGAAGGAAGAAGGAAGAAGGAAGAAGGAAGAAGGAAGAAGGAAGAAGGAAGAAGGAAGAAGGAAGAAGGAAGGATATGGATCCCCGTACTTGGATATGGATCTATGTATCCCAATTTGGATCTATACCAACAAATCCCCTATTTTTAGATATCGAGTGTGGGGGTATATGGATATCATCTGTCGCGAGACACCCATTGAAGGAGTTTTCATGTCACGCCTCATCCCTGATAACTGTAAAACCAGCTATCAAAAATGATACGTGGCGGAAGCATCTACTAAACACAAATCACTACACAACAGAAATAAAACTCCACTGATCTGATTATAAATCTCAGATGATACAGACTCAAATAAATAAAAACAACTCTGGACAACAAGTCCGATACAACTCAGCTACAACACCTCCACAACTACTACAACTCAACACTGAACAACTGAAAAGCAGACTCAAAGCGAGAGCTAAACAATCTCTCAAAGATAATAAAGAGATAAAAGACTCCACAACTCTATCAACACTGACAAACTCGACTACAGCTGGACCGGACTGAACTGTGGACTCTAGTCTCCAACACCTAAAAAGAAAGCACAAACGTGCATCGACGATGGCTGGTGAATACATATAGAAGTGTATAATAAAGATAAGTAAAAATAACTAAGGATCACTATTTACAACACTTGTCTTTTTATTCCAAAAATCTCATCTTTTGTTTAAGTAAACACTTTACTTTTGGAAATCTCAACACTTTAAGGCATTTCATATTCTTTTCCAATACCCCTTTCCCAAAATTCTTTACTTTCAACGCAAACCAAAATCCCATTTCCCATATTGAATTATCAATTCCAATTTATCATATTTATTTAAAATCTTTCCCAATGAACCATCTCGATCAAACCATCACATCTCCGCCATCAAAGCAACATCTAGCACTTCAGAATAAGTTGGGCAGGTTCAATAGTCTAACATACGATTTAATTAATGGCCTAAGCCCAGATTCAAACTTTCTTGCTTTTAAGTCTTCTGTTGCCACCATATGCAGGGTAAAGCGGCTAAGTTTCGTAAATTTCCTATCATAGTGGGATACAATACCAGCTTCTTGTTGTAACATTATAAATTATAAACACTTGTTGTTCCTAATGGATTTTGGATAATGTTTTTCATAAAACACATCCAAAAAATCGACGCAACTCTATACTTGGTTCCGAATCCCTTTTTGATAACCACCATCTTTGTGCGTCACCTTCCAACATATATGTTGCTAAAGTTATCTTTCGAACTTCCGAACACGTTATGACAGAAAATATTTTTTCCATGTTCAGGATCCATGCTTCAGCTTTATCTGGATGAATCACTCCTTCGAAAATAGGTGATTTCATGCGCTGAAAATCTCGGATCGAAATTTCTTCATTTTCTATTGGATGGTGTCCGTCCATCATTTCTACCATTCCGGCTATGATCTGTTCTACTCGACCTACTCTGTCCATAGGCGGTGCTGGTGGTGGTTGTGGATGTTCTATATTACGTCCCTCTCTGTTATGCTCCATAATCTGAAATTTATAATTAATCCTATTATATTCGGTCGATCCTTATATCCTATCATATCCTAAGACTTCCTGCATCTCTGAGACATTTTTTGTTCAAAATACTTTACATCTCATTCCATTTTTATTTATGAAAATACCATTTCATGTTTTATCCCATCTAAGAGTATCCACTTCGGATGTTCATTGAAGCATCGGTGGACGACCGCACTTCAAATGACATCCAAATGCAGAGCTCATAGTTTCTGAAAACAAATTATCACACATATTGCACATATACCCTTACTAGGATAATTTACAAATAGTAACTCCTATAAACTTATTCTTACTGCCCGGCTTCCACGAAAACGTGCTCTGATACCACTAAATCTGTCATGACCCTGACCCATTTCATAAGTCATCGTGACAGACGCCATGTGCTTTTCATAACCACCTCAGACATTTCTTATTTAATTATCAATAATTTATTAATTATGGGAATGCATAAAAAATCGGAATAAAAATTAACCCTTTCTTACAAACTCTTAATTACATTACACACTACTTACCTTTACTCTTGTAAGCTCTTACATTATCACCACACACCTTAATATACATACCTCTACTTATTTACAATAATTTTACAAAACCTTGTCTCATTGCTGAAAGTAAACTAAATTAACCAACTACTTACATTAACCGGAGGTAGCTGCTATCTACTGGTACTGGTAGGGTCCTTCTTCGTTACCTGAAAAATATAATTTTTCATAAGCTGAAAGCTCATGTGAATGACAATAAATAGATTTAAAGATTTATAAGCCATAGAATTAAACATTTATTAATTTAAAACATCACTTGGACTCTTAAAACTATTACAAAACTCTTATCCTTTAAGTTATACGCCATCTAATTCGATTCCCGGACGTCCCCAATGGTTTAAGCTAGACGTCTGACACTTATACCGAATCATTCAGACAGTACGCTATCAATTATTTTTCCCTAGCTGAAAGGCTCTTACATATCTTTGGATATCCGTTAAATATCCTTAGACCTCTTTCATTAGGTTAGCTCTTACATGTCACTGATATCACCCCTCAGGACAAGAGACTGTCTTTGTGATGACATGTACTAGATTTGCAAACATAAAAATTATCCATGGACATTTAATACAAATTTAAATAAATTACTTACAACCCAAGGAAAACGGGTAATTAATAAAACGTACCTGAAAATCCCTTAATTCTATATTAGTGTCACTCACCTGATTCAATTGGTTCGGTAGAGGGTCCTGAAAATGAAATAATAAGGATATAATTACGTTTTAAAGAAGTTAAATAACTTTCCTTGTGTTTATTAATTAATTTCTAGCTATAAATCCGTTAATTGCATATTCTAACCCTTGGGTTATGCTTAATTAGGCTTTCCTTACGTTACCCCGAGATTTTCCAGCATTTTGGTGAGGTTTTCCCGAACCGGTAAGGGGACTAACTAGTACTCCACAAGTAGACCGACCGGTATACCAGGCGGTATATCAGTCCATGCAATTTTTGGACAGTGGGGTTTTGGAAACAAATTGGCTTGACCGGTAGGGCAACCGGTGAGCCGACTGGTATACCGGGCGGTATCTCGGCTTGCAACCAATCGCAAGAACAGGTCGACAGACCCGAAACTCTTAGCGCAAATCCTCCATTTTGACGTTTGAAACTATTTTTTTCTTATTTCTATGGTCATAGATGTTATTAAAATCATAAAATCTATCTATAAATGCGTTTAAACGGATCAAAACGGCTTTAAAACCGTTTGATTCAACTTTTGAATTTTTTTATAAAAACTACGATTAAATGCGTTTATTTCTGTTTTAAACGATTTCGCCTGTCACAATAGATTACTAACCTTGCTAAGAACGTCCTACGGATATTTGGTGACGTTTGATCGACGCTCGTTCTTCATTGAATTCCCCTTTCTCTCAACTTTTTCGATTTTCTATAATTTTTCTTTAATTTTTATGTTTTATTTAAAATTTTATATGGATGAGATTATGATTATATTCTAAATTGAATTCGACCTTCAGTTACGCTACAGTGCGACATAATGCGGCGTAGCTACGATATTTCTTAATTCTATTTTTTGTATTTTCAGTATTACTTATTAATTTCTCTTATTCATATCTTGCTTCGGGTGAGCATCTTGGACAAGATATTGGATTCTTATAACCTCCTGCAAGGATTGCTTTACCAATGCACCTCAATATTGGTTATGTAACTCTGTTAACCGAACATAGTCAGGACTTCAGGCCTGGTAAACAGAGCAGACCCAAAGGGGCCAGACCTAGAATGGGCAGATGGTCCAAGGGAGGAATTGACAGACGGGTTAGACCTCAATAGTGCAGTTCCAAGATATAATATGATAGTACGGTAGCATTGTCCGTACTGGACCAGCGTGGTCAGAACGAGGATATTTTGGTTAACCGGATGAAGGCATTGGTGGTAGTAGCATCACGGTTTAGACGGCCCGTAGGCCCGTTGTAACACCCATTTTAGAAAATTCATTGTAATTTAAATTTATTGCCAGTTTGATCATGTTTTTAGTTTAAACATGCGTATTATCATGTTAGATTAATCAAATAAGTTAATGTGAATGTTGGGTAAGAAAAACCTTAGGAAACAAGGTTAATGACGCGTTAAAAGGAAGTAGAAATGAACCCGAGAAGTTAAGTGGCTGGGTATATATCGATATGTGGTCATAGGGAACAAGATTCCTACATCGAAATGAGTAACCATTGTTCACTGAGTCTTGACTTGCTATTTATTCATATTCCGAAGTGTGGGGTAGGGGGTGATTTATACATATCAAAATATAAGCATATTGTTCACTATGTTTAGGCTTAAGATTAAACCCCATACCGAAATAGGCAGGTGGGCATATTTCGATATGTGTGATTAGAGTGATCACATATCGAAATATGAGAATGCCACCAATCGATATGTGAGCTTTTTAGCTCTCTGGATTTTGGTTGGGGAAGGTCAACACATTTCGATATGTGCACATATCGAAATGTGCATCAACTGTGAGAAAGGGAATGCCTTAAGGGCATATCGAAATGTAAGAGGGAAGGGTTATATATCGAAATAGGACTGAGAATATATCGAAATGTGACATATGAATTACATATCGAAATGGGTAAAAAGATAATCGGATGTGAATCGAGATGAAGAAAATTACAGATGTCCAATGGAAGATGAGAAGTAGGTTTTGTTTGTATTCGAAATTAATTACTTTCAAGCAGTGGGAATCATTCCACGCATTGCAAACTCAGAAAAATTGTCAAACCACTTTAGAGAGAGAGAGTAAGGAACCAAGAGAATTAGGAATCAAGAGGTTCGTAGGGTTTTGGTTCGGGGAATCATTGAGAATTCAACCAAAAGGCTAGGGAGCTCAATCAATCGGGTAAGATGAACTTAAAACCCTTTTGATTGTTCAATTTTTGAATTTTTCATGGGGTTTGAAGGAAAATGAGGAATTGGTTTCAAATTCTAGAAACGGATTGCATGTGTAAACTCTTATTGAATTAAAGGGTTGGATGGGTTTAATTTACCCTTGTTATTGAATTTCTGGAATTATCTATGTGATTTAGTTGGAAATTAGTAAGGGGTTTTAAAGATGCGAAAGTGGGGTTGTATGTGTATTTATAGCAAAATTGATAGATTTGATTGATTTGGGTTGTGTTAGAATGAATATATGTGGTTGGGAAATGTTCTGTGTTAATTATTGAACTCAATCTGTAGTTGATTTGGTCTGGGTTTGGTTAAAATGGTAAGGAAGAAGATGAACAATATTTGGTATTTTTGGGTTTTAGTTCGATGGTGTCACATATGTGATGTCGATGGGGTAATTGGAATGTGCAATCGAACTGGTCATATATCGAAATGTGGCGTATATCGAAATGGAAGGGATGATCACATATCGGTATGTACAGTTGGTGAAGGCCAATCGGTATGTGGATCAGAGGGACACATATCGATATACGACAACAGCTTATATCGCTATGCAAACCCATTATGGGGTTTCTGGGAGTGAATGATAAATCAAAAATAAATTAAATAAAAATCAAAATAAAATATAAATAAATAGAAAAGGGGAAAATAAATGGAAATGAAAGAAATGGGAGTTAAGTAAAGGTTGATTATGCGTTTCAATCATGTTATTTATGCATTTACTTTATTGTTCAAGCTATAATTTTGTATCGGTTACTGACGATTTTAGCTTGGACAGGTGAGAAAGCTAGCGGTGTCGAGCCCTCTAAGAAGTAAGGGCAATCGATGTTGATACAACAAAACATAGTGAGTATGTATGTTGCATTTTAATTTATGCACATGATTATTATGTGTAAGTTGTATAATTGGGGAATCATGTGTGTGGATGTGGACTGAGGAAACACCTAAGTGGCCGAGTGGTCACGGGCGGACGCGCCAAAGCACCCTAATGATGTGCTTACTGTGGATGTGTTTATATACGACATTGTCGTGGATGTGTTTATATACGACAATTATGTGATGTGTTGTTTACAATAATTGTCATTTGTTTAAATTACTGTGTAACTTACATATTCTTGTGTTTCCCATTTATGGATGTCACAGAGCTGGATAGAAGAGAGATGGCGGTCCATTACTAGTTTGAGGGAGTCACACTTGGATGATGTAGATAGGACTCACCTATTCTCAACACATGTACACCTTATATGTACTAGATCGGGACATTGTTGTTTATGCTTTCATTTTGTTTTAAAGCATGTTGTAACAAAGAATAATGTTCAGTTTTAATGTTAAATTTATTTCTGCTGCAATAGTTCATTGTACACTGTGAATCTTGTATGATTTCTTTTATAGATGAAATCGGATGAGGAACATGATGAGGTGTGTGGAATGGACTGATTATATGAAAACGAATTAGTCACATTATGACTTAAATGGATTGAATAATCATACTGGTCCTGCCACGTGGGCCCCAGCCTGGTGCAGTCTCTATAGAGTAGTGTAGTCGGGGCAGGGCTCGACAAGTTGTGATATGAGAGCTAGATGTTTGTCTAGTGTTTGAGATATGAGTTGGGATTGGGGAACTAGGTAATGGACCATTGAGGTGTGAGTAGCTCATGTTAGGGCTATGTGACATAAATTGCCCTTGATGCGAATGATATTAAATGTGTTTTCCATGTGGCCTACTGAATGTAAGCAGGGATTTGCAATGGTAAGAGAAGGTGAAAACCAACCGGAAAGTACTCCACCAAGGGTTACAGAAGTTGGGGATACTTCATATCCGACTGGGGAATCTGAAATGGATCAGTTGCTAGCAGCAATTGCTAGGGATAGGGAGTTGTACTCCTCCGATTTTTAGTGGCAGCGGGAACAAATTACAGGTTCCGGGGCAGCCACATCCATGTTATAGCGGTTCAAAAAGTTGTATCCGGTTGAGTTTGAGAGAACGACTAATCGATCGGAAGCATAAGAATGGATAAAGGAGGCAACAAGAGTGCTAGATGCTATGTGGGTTGGTGATGCACAGAAAGTGGTGTTAACCACATTCAATTTGAAGGGCAGTGCAAGAAACTGGTGGGAAGCCACAAAGTGGAAACTGATGGTTCCGACACCAGTAGTTGTTCCTGCGGTGCTTCATGAAATAACATGGGATCGATTTGTGAAGGCATACGAGGACCAATATTGTCCGCTGAGTTACCAGTATGCACAAGAGGCTACTTTTATGAAGTTAGAGTAGGAAAACATGTCTGTGGCCGATTATGAGGCACAATTTGTGGAGCTATCTCGTTATGCTCCAGATATGGTTGATTCTGAGGACAAGAAGTGTCGGAGATTCCAGGAAGGTCTGAACACTGAGGTGAAGAACCGTTTGACACCATTCCGGGAGAAAGATTATGCTGATCTGATAGACACGACAAGACAGATTGGAAAGAATGTGCAAGAATACCGGGAAAACTGGGAAAGCCGGAAACGGAGTCGATTCGAGTATAGAGTTGGGGAAAAGTCAAGTGGTGGGAAGAAACCACAACAGTAGCGGTAGACTCAGCAAAGTCGGGGTGGAACCCAACAGAGTCATAGTGGTAGATGGTGGGGCAAGCAAAGTCAGGGCAGTGGTGGACATATAGTGTCCAGAGATGTAACCGGTCTCTACTATCTGTTGACCTTACAAACAAATATCTAAGACTATAAGTCTATGTTGTGATACCAAACATTCTCCATGTATGACCTTGCACTCTTTGCAAACTAAACGGTCTACATCTCTCTAGGAAATAGTCTATTTGATTTCTATTAGACCCGCTCTTATAAGTGATAAGGTGCTTATCTCTCTTCCCAAAGAAAATGTTCATTATTCTAAGATCAAAAGTCACTGCAAAGTCCAAAATATTCTCCCATACTCATTTTGGGAGCCAAAACCAAAACCACCATGAACCGTTTCACACCCTTCCTTAATGTTGCCTATATGTCCATTGAAATCACAGTCTATAAATATATTTTCTCTCAAAGGAATCCATCTCTTTCATTTCATCCCAAAATTGTCATTTCGTATGATCATCCAAATCGAATTGGGGTGCATAGGCACTAATAACATTGACAATAGTCTCTTTAATCACTAGTTTAACCAAAATAATCATATTTTCCTTTCTCGTGACCGTGATAGCGGAATCCTTATGTGTTTCGCTATAACTACCCCCATATCGTTCCTATGCCTATTCTTTCTAGTGTAATAAAGCTTATACCCGATGCTCTATTTCATTAGCTTTCTCTCCAACCCACTTAGTCTTCTATAAACAAGGTATCCCAATTATCCTTTTAATCATATGATCAACCTACTCCATGGTTTTACCTGTCAGCGACCCTATATTCAGCTGGCGAGCCTAAGCATAGTTTCCTAGGCTAACTTCTTTACCCACGCACGTTTACAAACACACGAGAACCCTCACTCATTTACATACCCGAGTGCCGATACGACGCCTCTAGCATATTTTTTGAAACACCCCGAGGCAGTTGCATTGTCCCTTGGGTTTTTTTCGAAGTACCACTAGGCTAACACACCGATGATTTTGAGGCTTACTGTGCTGTGAATGGGATTAGGAGACTGAAGACCATCCCAGGGAAGCTAAGATATAATGGTGTTGCTGAGCCCATGAATAGGATGATCCTAGAGCGGGCGAGGAGCTTGAGGTTTCATGCTGGTTTACCGAAGCAATTCTGGGCTGATGCAGTGAATACAATGGCGTACTTGATAAACAAAGGACCTTAAGTTCCTTTGGATTGTGGATTGTTGGAAGAGGCTTGGTTAGATAAAGAGGTAAACTTATCACACTTACGTCTTTTTGGTTGTACTGCCTATATGCATGTAGAACCGGATAATGGTGGTAAACTTGATGCTAAGTCTTTAAAGTGCGTGTTCATAGGCTACGAGACTAGTAGTTATGGCTATAGGCTTTATGATTTTGAAAATCAAAAAACGCACAGGAGTATAAATGTGGCGTTTAATGATCATTTTGTACAATAATAGACATAGTCAACCCAAGGAGGCAATTGAAAACTCATACTTTGTTGAGTTTGAGGGTGTTCCTAATA
>NMUG010008642.1:0-11562 GCA_002855965.1 Monotropa hypopitys
TCAATTCACCAATTATATGAAATCAAAGAGATGAACCTATATTGATGTAAATGGGTATTTAGTTCCCAATGTGATTTTGATCACCCTTAAAAGTGTTAAGTGGGAGATACGTGCTCTCGTAAGTCATGGAACCCTTGGTAATTATTGCCTAATGATTATAGGAACAAGTCTTTGGCCAAAGGGGGAGATACGAGTTCCCATATAAGTCTCGGAACAAACTGAAAACACCGGTCGGTGGGTTTCAGGGGAAACTTAGCACATTACTCCCTTATTTTGATGAGGTTGAGATTCGTGACCCTCTTGTTTTAGCAAGCTGGGAATATACGGTAAAACATTAATAGTAATAAATAAAGGTTGATTATCCCTTGTTTGTCAAGGTTGACTTATATGTCTCCCTCGTTTTGACAAGGTTGAGAGAATTGGAAAACATACCTCAATCATTCAAATATTCTAAAATCATGTATAAATCCAATCTATAACAGTGTCTAAGATTGAAAAAAGATGATGGAATGAATTGGTAAGTATAGTCTTGATGGTGAGGTTCTTGAGGCCCTACTGGTAGGCCCTTTGTGGTTGTCTTACCCTGGTTGTAGAGTCATTGACTTGTACTTGGTTCGTTGTCCACTTGGTTGGATTTTGGAGACTATTTCACTGTGTCCTTTGGGTTTTGAGGATTAGAGTTTGTATTCACTATCAGTATAGCACTTGTATCCATTGCACTTAAGGATGCATTTGTATCACTTTAGTCTTGTTCCTTTTTCTACTGTTAGTACGTTTGCGTGTGGACACTTGGGCACCCACCCACCATGTGTATACTTGTTAGTAGTTAGTGGTTTCCTACTGAGCGCGTGGATATCTCAAACTCTGATGGAGATGGAATAGCTGAAGAGCACCTAAGAGGAGCCGGACCCAGAACACGTAGTGCCGCACTCAAAATACATGCCAAAAACACTTCCCGAGTTGAACAGATCATCTTGGCCAGCCAGCCCACTGTTCGTACGTCTCCACATTTGAGCTCGGCAAAGCAACATTCGGGAAATCCTAGTCTTCTGAAGTAATCATATCTCCCAAGTGACCACTCCTGTGCGGGAATAAAGTTAGCCTGTCTGTCATCGTCTGCACGGCCAATTCAGCTCGACACTCCCTCTCTGTGTGCGGGAAGTCCCCCTCGCCTGGTCCCACATGCTTTTGAGTATTTTGTCTTTTACTTAAATTTAACCCGACGTGTTTCGGGTTTCTTTTGTTTCCCTTTTGGGCCTAATTTTCCCACCGGTCCAAAGATTGTACTTAGGGTTTCTTTTCACTTTAGGGTTTTCATACTGCCTTATAAATAGAGACTGGTGTAACTGATTGAGAAACGTTTTGGATTGAGATATAGAAAAAATGGTAGTGTTTGCGCATTTCCCCCATTCCCAATTGGTATTCCTGTTTTGGAATCAACAGTTGTGATTGAAGTCGTGAGCCTGTTCATTCGTGCGTGAATCAACAGATTAACGAGCCTTTATCCTAGTATTTGTGTGCAAATCAATAGGCTAGAGAAGCGAATTAACTTCGGTATTCTTCGGAATCAACGAAGGCATTCTAGTTATCGATTTCATTTTCTATTCTGTTCCGAGATTTCCCCATGTTCTTATTTGATAATTGGAATTCCTTCTCGATTTCAACCTATTTTCTATTCCGTTGCATTGAGTTAAGGCTGCAGATGGATTCATCAAATAACCAAGCTACATCAGTTGGTATCATAGCTCAGATTTCAATCCTACGAGAGCACTAGTTTCTATCCTATCAGTTCTCAGTTTTAGTTCCTAATCAATAGCACCTAGGAGGCAACCCACTCAAGAAATTGAATAAGATAGACTCGACAGGCTCCAACAGACTGTGGAGAACTTGGCAGTGAGTGTTGCTGCTATACAACTCCAACTCCAACCCCAACAACCCCAACAACCCCATTGACGACCAAATCCTCATGAGGAGGAGGTGGAATCAGACCACACCTGTGGAGATGATGAGGAGTATCCCTTTACTGGTGAAGAATTAGAAAGGAGGAAGGAGAGACACCCGTGATATCCTTACAGACGTGAGGAACAAGAAGCACCAGTCCCTTCCTCTAAATAGGAGGCTGGTCTAAAAATCGACGTCCCAGAGTTTCATGCTGGGATGAAGCCAGAAGACTTCCTTGACTGGCTCTTTACTGTTGAAAAAGTGTTAGAGTTCAAAGAAGTGCCAGTAGACAAACGGGGTACCCCTCGTGGCTATGCATTTCCGTGGAAGAGCAGCAGCATGGTGGCAACAACTGAAGGTAAATCACTCTCGGATGGAGAAAAGAAAGATTGACTTGTGGGAGAAGTTACAGAAGCATCTTCGTGAGGCATTTCTGCCCCACAATTATTCTCGAGTCATCTATCAAGGGTTCTAGAACCTCAGACATGGTACCAAGATAGTGGATGACTATACCACTGAGTTTTATCAGCTCATGGCCCAAAATGACCTCGGGGAGACGGATGACCAACTGGTCTCCCATTATATTGGTGGCTTGCAAATGCATTACTAGGACACGATTAACATGTTTGATCTTTACTCTATTTATGACGTGCACCAGAAGGCATTGCAATTAGAGCGACAGACAAGGAGGAGGACAATAGCTCAACCCTGGACAACATCCAGTAGTCGTGCTGTGACCCAACAGGAGGTTGGCCAAGCTGCTCCCCAGATGAGCCGAGCTCCCACTCTAATTCCAAACTCAGCAATACCAATCACTGGTAGTCTGGCACGTTGCTTCAAGTGCGGGGAGCCTGGTCACAGGTTCATATATTGCAAGAAGCCTGCCATACAAAACGGCATGTTCATCGACAGTGACGGACTAGTGGGAGTGGAGATGGTCCAGCACGAGGTGGATCCAACTGAAGAGCTGATCAGGGAGGGAGTAAATGAAGGAGAGGAGGAGCATGTTGCTGGGGACTGTGGCCCTTTACTGGTCATTCGGTGAACTTTCCTAACACCCCGAGATCTCAGTGGAGATGGTTGGTTGAGGAACAACATCTTCTGATCTAGATGTACCGTTGGAGGCAAGGTATGCAAGTTTGTTATTGACTCAGGGAGCTGTGAGAATGCGATATCCGAGGAGGCTGTGCAGAAGTTAGGTCTGACGACTAAGGATCACCCCAACCTATACAAACTGGTGTGGCTACAGAAAGGAAAGAAGGTCGTAGTCAACAGATGAAGTTTGGTTATCTCTTTCGATTGGGTCTAACTACAAGGACCAGATCTGGCGTGATGTGGTGGAGATGGATGTTTGCCATATCCTACTTGGGAGGCCCTGGCAATTCGATAATGCCATGTAGCACGACGGACGGTGGAACACCTATAGCTTCATGTCAAATCATGTAAAGGTGGTTCTATGCCCAAACAAGGAAGATGCCCCAAGACAAGTTATCGTGAAGATGCCCAATTTGCTGACCAGAAAGAAGTTTGTGGGTGAGATGGTGGATTCGGGTGTTGTGTACATCTTGATAGTAAGGCAACAAGGACTGCTCATCAGTAAACAGCAGCTCGGCAAGGAGCAAATGCAAGAAGAAATTCTTGATTCTGTACGGGAACTGCTAGAAGAATATAGTGATGTCTTCCCTGATGTAACCCACTGGGTTGCCGCCCTTGCATGACATCCAGCACCAGATTGATTTGGTTCTTGCAGCCAGTCTACCTAACCGGTCGCACTATCGAATGAACCCCATGGAACATGAGGAGCTGAGGAGCCAAATGGAAGATCTAATAGCCAAAGGATACATAAGGGAGAGTTTAAGCCCTTGTGCTATGCCTACTTTGCTGACCCCTAAGAAGGATGGTTCATGGAGAATGTGTGTGGATAGTCGTGTCATCAACAAAATTACTGTGCGGTATCGGTTTCCTATTTCGTGGCTAGACGACCTACTGGACCAACTCAGTACGGCCTCAGTATTCAGTAAGCTTGACTTGAAGAGTGGTTATCACCAAATCAGGATTCGTGAAGGCGATGAGTGGAAGACTGCATTTAAAACCCGAGAAGGTTTATATGAATAGATGGTCATGCCTTTGGCCTATCCAATGCTCCGAGCACTTTTATGAGGGTAATGAACCAGCTATTCAGACCCTTGATTAGAAAGTTTGTCGTCGTCTACTTTGATGACATTCTCATCTATAGTCCTGACCGAATTACCCATCTACAACACCTCCGACAAGTCTTGTCATTACTGCGGGAAGGTTAGTTCTTTGCTTTCTAAGCTAAGTGTTCGTTCATGATGACCAGTGTGCTCTTCTTAGGCTTCGTGGTGTCCAAGGATGGATTTTTAGCCGACCAGGCAAAGGTCACGGTTGTGCGGGAGTGGCCTAGTCCTATGAATATTCATGATGTGCAAAGCTTCCATGGTCTTGCCTCATTCTATAGAAGGTTCATCTCAAACTTTAGCACTATCATAGCACCAATTACAGAATGTATGAAGGGTGGTAAGTTCAGTTGGATAGAAGCAGTTGTCCAAGCGTTTGAAGATATCAAGAGAAAGTTAACCACAGCCCCTGTGCTTGCCTTACCAGACTTTTCTAAACCTTTCGAGCTATATTGTGATGCCTCCAAGGTCGGGGTCGGAGTTGTCCTTAGCCAGAAGGGAAGACTAGTTGCTTTCTATAGCGAGAAGTTGCATGGGTCGAGACTCAACTACAGTACCTATGACGTAGAATTCTACGCCATCATCCAAGCACTTAAACATTGGTATCCTTATCTTTCCCAAAGTGATTTTGTGTTATATTCTGACCATGATGCTTTGAAGCATATCAATAGTCAGGATAAGCTATCAGCAAGGCATGCCAGGTGGGTGGCTTATCTACAATAGTTTACTTTTATTCTCAAGCACAAGTCTGGAGATCAGAACAAAGAGGCGGATGCCCTTAGTCACCAAACGTGTCTTGTCAACACACTCTGTGCTGAAGTGACAGGGTTTGACTCTTTCAGTGAACTCACAAGAGCTAACGAGCTATTCGCTTTCATTATCCAGGAAGTATTGGAAGACCGTCGTACCAACTATACCCTACATGAAAGATTCCTCTTTAAAGGCAATCAGTTGTGTGTGTCGAGCTCCAGTCTGCGATTTAAAATTATCAAGGAACTACATGATGAAGGACACATGAGCAGGGACAAGAAATAGCAATTGGTTAGCCAGTCTTACTTTTGGTCATCCTTATAGCGTGACGTGATTAGATATGTGGAGAGGTGCAGAATTTGCCAAGTATCCAAGGGATCAGCTACAAATACTGGGCTATACATTCCCTTTCCAATTCCAGAAAGGTCGTGGTCTAGTGTATGGATTTTATCCTAGGCTTGCCGCACACTCAACGTGAATATGATTCCATCTTTGTGGTGGTGAACAGGCTCACTAAGATGGCTAATTTCATGCTTCACAATCCACATGCCAAGAAATAGGGGAATGCTTTCCGATATGATACGGATATGCCGACACGAAATCGATTCCATCGAGATACCAAAAGAACGGGGAATCCTACAAAAGATAACCTCCTCGAGGGCCACAAACTTGTAACCTTCCCACGACGATTCTTACCAAACGAAGAATAAATAGATGAATACATGATACAAACCTCAGCACTCTCACATTGATCTTACAAGCTCGCATATAGGCAACTCTCATGTTGTCGTCCTCTATAAACCAATAATATGCCAAGGACAAGCCGATACGCCGATACACGATAGACATGCTGATATACCGATACGTCGATATGCCGATACGCGATGGACACGCTAATAAGTCGATACGCGATGGACACGCCGATACACGATAGACATGCCGATAAGTCGATACGTGATAGATACGCCGATACGCCGATACGAGATGGACATGCTGATACGCCAATACGGTTTCAGAGCCGTTGCATGAATGCTTAAAGAATTATAACTATCGAGAATACGTCATCGTACCAACACCCACGAACTAACCGAAATTAAATGCAACGCATGAGTATGCTCCAAAATCCTTGAGCCAAAGAATACACCACACTAAATACATACATCCTAGTATGGTAACCGTATGACCTTGGTGATTTTTTTTTGAGACGTCCCGGTTGGTAGCTATTCTCAAACCAATTCACCACGTCAAACGTGTATCACATAACCAAGAAAGTACTCACGCACCCACACATGCCAAAATGTGCACGTGCCAAGCCCAACAACATGGCATGGCACTAAACTCACACCAAGCCTAGACCACAATATGCATTCGTACCCAACTTTCACATGACTTATCGAACATATATCATTGGTCCACGAACTTCCCACTAACTATCGAACAATGTTCAATGCAAAAGAAAAACGAACAAGAAAGAGAATTTCTTATTCCATTAAAGTTTGGCAACCATAATAAAACTACTAACATTTGAGCCAAGGATGGAACATCGATAGAGATACCAGGATCAAAATGAGACAAGATTAACAAACGTCCTCCAACTAAAAGATCGGAATAACACAATACATTACCTGGGTGATTTGAAACTTGCGACATAACTCGAGTAAGATACTACCAAGAACTTTTAGAAGTTCTACAACATGCTTCAAACAAGGCGCAGATCAAAGAAATGCCATCAGAGAGAAAACTGGTCTTACAATATATATATATATATATAGGTCAACGACATATGGTTCAAATAAATGATTCCAAGAAGTCAACAAGTCGTATGCATCAAATGAAATACAACTCACATAAAAACTAATAAGGAGAGTCAAAGGATCCATCAACATCGATCAAGATACGATTGCATGAATTGGTCAACCAAGAAGAAAGGGGGAAACTACTAACATGATCAAACCAACTAACATCAAATGATAGGACACGGGGTCATAACAAAATCATTCATTTAGAAACTCAAAGTCCAATAGCAAAACACTAGGGAAAATTCCCCATTTCCAACAAAGTCAAGAGTTACAACCCAGGGGTTTGAAATTTGACAATTACAATTTGAACGGAGCACGGGAAAAGATCAAGAAAAAGAAAAATCACAACCCACCATAGAGAAATGCCAATCCAAGATGAGACCAAATCATAGACCCGGTCTTACACGAGCACTAGCTCCATGGGGACAATCTCTTATCTTGTGGCCAACTTCCCCACATGAGAAACAAGATGATGAGAGCAGCGTGATGCATTAAGCATGAACATGACCCGGTTGCCGACATCTATGGCACACAACCTGGGATTTGAAGACAACTTCCGCCTTGTGAGACAAGGAAGAAGAAGAACCTAAACCACGATGCTTACATAGAGATTTAGACTAGGTTTGGCCTCACTTCTTGCCAGAACTCCCGGATGTAAAAGAACGCACACTAGTAGGAGGTTGACATGGCTCCCTCAAAGGCACCCTCGCCGCATCTTCAAGACAAGACTCAACAGCTCTAGCACACTCCAACAATATGACAAAATCCTGAATCTGCTACCTCGCCACAATTTTTCGGATCGGATAACGCAAACCTTTCTCGAACATTTAGCACTTGCAGTCTTCCGAACTAGTCCTCTCGGGTGCGAAATGGGACAAGGCTTGATACTTCATAGCATACTTTGAGACAAACATGTCCTCTTGAGTCAGACATTCGAACTGCATTTTCAAGTGCTCACAGGAAGAACTAGGAAGGTGCTGCTCATCGAACATAGATTCGAACCGCTCCCAAGACAAATTCTCAGAGGGAGAAGTACTAGACAATTGGTCATTCATCATCACCGAGCTCCACCATTCATTGGCTTTTCCAACAAATTGATACGCTACTAGGGCCACTCGGACAGGACCCTCAACAACACCCAAAGCATCAAGAATTTTGCGAATGCCTGCGAGCCAATGATTGGCTTCTGTAGGGTCACCTTCACCGTTGAATTGGGGAGGGTTCATGAGAAGGAACTCCTTCAACGCATTCAAGGCACGACTAGCATCCATCTTGATACCTCACAAAGAGAGCATTAAAGTCATTCAACAATAAGCACACAAGAAGATACGCGAAGAACGAAAAACTCACATGGGGCACCCAAGATCCCAAATGGGCAAGGGACCCAAAATGAATGCAATATAAAGCAAAAGAAGAACAACATTTTACAAATCGTATTTTAACCCACGAACTAGCATGCAAAGATCCCAAAGAGTCTAAACAAACCCAACAACATCACATGCAACACGGACTAACAAACAACGACATCACGAAATCTACACAATCCAAAACGTTCACAAATAACTTAATCTCGCGAAGAGATATAACCAACGGGTTATACCCCTTAGAGAATAATAGTAAGAAAGCTCGGTAACGCCTCAGGATTTCCACTAAATTAAAAGAGGAGACACAAACTCGGATGGACCCTAAGGTCTATTTTACCAACAACTATATGAGTGTTTACACCCCACATGGAAAGACGACCAAACATCGAGACTTAAAGGGCTCCAAGAGGTACTACCCATAACCAAACCAAAACCAAAATTACCAAGTCCTAATACAACGTGCCAACAATACCAGAGTTCCGCTTTACCAATGGCAAGACGAAGGATAACCACATTAACAACCTCAAATACTTCCACAAATTTCATCTTACCACAAACCACAAACTCAACTCTATCAAAACAGAGGAGCCTAAGACCAAATAATAAGCACAAGTGGTGCATCATGATCACTAGGAACGAGGACACAAGAGTACACAACCATCGCAAAGCAACCAGACTTGTCACCAAAGATCGACCCTCGACTTCCACCAAAATGGAAAACTCAATACCCATGGAAGGGGTCAGAATAAGTAGGACACTTCTAAGATATAGTGCCATGATGCAAGAGTGCATAACTAGAACACCAACACGACCGAAGAACAATGTAATGACCAAGAGAATCCATGGAGACTAAATGTCTCCCCACGGCTCCAAGGTATTCGAACCGAAAGCCCTGATACCAAGTTGTCACGTCCCAGATTTTCAAACCATTTTTTAAAATACAACTTAAATAATAAACAAGGGGATACAACTACTTTCCATTTAGATACAGTCAGTTGAATTTATCATTACATCACAGAGCAGTATAAAGTAGAAGTACAAACAAGGTACAAGAGCGGAAGTAAAGTACAAGTACTGGCCGACTACAACTGTTAGAGTAAACAGAAAGAACTACAAGTACAAGAAAAGTAACTAGAACTGGAATAGCAAAGTCTGAGAAAATCCAGCAGCTGACTCAAACTCCAAGTCTATGAACTCACCAAGTCCTGCAAACAAACACTAGAAAAAGAGTAAAAGGAGGGTCTGAGCGAACCACAGCTCAGTGAGAAAACCCCTAACTACTACCAAGCATGCATATGTGGTGTGTGCCTACGTGTCCAAAAGTAAATGTACAAGAACCGTAAAAGAGCCCACGGTCGTGAAAGAAACCAAGTCTCAGGTGATGCAAACGTAAACCCAAGTGTAATGGACATAGGCGTGTGACCAACAAGGATAGTATACACAAGTCCTCAAGATCGAGTGAGTGCAAGAGTAAGGCATCCTAGGTCCAACCAACACAAACTCTAAGACAAATCAACCAGACTCTCTACTAGGGTAAGGCAACCCTAAAGAACTACCAAGAATCCAAACTAAAGTGCTACCGAAATATCCATTACTAATTTACCTCACGAACCTTTCCAATTATCTACTTAGTCAAGTATTGGATTCACATATAACTTGAAATATTTGAGTCATTCCTTTCTTTCCTTCTAGGTACGAATGCAGATGAGGTTTTCATGTTCTTGTGACACACTTTATTCGAGTCTCTGGATTGTTTTCATAATAACATAACATGGATAAATCCAAGAATTCCATCCTAAGTCCATTTTTTATTTATCTTATCATTTTCCCTTTTTATCATTTTTTAGGATTGTATCATATTTGAGTGGGTCTGGTATAGTGGCTTGTCAACACGCTATCCTTTCCGTCCGTCGTTTCCCAACTCGTTGGGAGGACCAAGAGACCCCCATTGTGCGCAATGTCATGGATGGCGCGACCATCCAGGGAAGTCCGACCTCAGTCTATTCCCGCCAAATAGTACGGCATTCCATAATACGTTGGGAGGGCCCCCACTACCCTGTGATTCCTACATAAATATTCCATCGATAAATGATTCCATTTCATTTCCTAGTCAACGCTTGCCATGTTTCATTACATTGATTCTGTACCGGTTGGTTCTATTACATTTGCGAGTCAAGAGTAAAGGATTCGGGATTTAGTACGAGTAGCTCTCGTAGAGAACATCCTCTATTTTTTATGTTCATTGAATACATTTGAATATGTCGTTAAATTCCTCAATTCATCGATCATGCCTTCGACTTGACGAAATCAAGGGAAAAATTACCAATCATGATAACCACGACAAAGTACCACACCACACTCGGGGAACCCAAACAACCCAATTTCACTACAACACTCGATAAGGAAATTTTATCGAATAGTTGGTGCTCACCAAACCTTAAGGACCCTACGATGACTATACGGACTCAACATGACCGACCACACGACCACACACGTCCTATGATAACCCAACGGTGACAAATTCTCCCAAACATGATTCAATATTCATTAAGGAATTTCATCGAACGATTGGTGGCTTTAGACTCTAATAGCCACCAATCAACCTACCAATCACCAAGTGACAACCAAAGCACCACTAAACACACCCTACAACACCCATTAGCATTAACCCTAGGTCACCTCAAGCAAGTAAAGTCCAATCGACCCCAAAATGCGATATAGATGCAAAGTGACTACGAAAAGAGAATCCATGTACACCCACCCACACACACACACAAGATATGAGTTAAAGATTTACCCACTGGAGTCACTAGAGCTTGGAGGTCGCCGGAAAAATGCCCTCAATGGCACCACGATCCAAGCCCATCCACGTGTAGATCTCCTCGAGCTCTCTAAGGTTTGGGAAGGCCAAATCATCAAGAGATTAATGGATTTGAGTGGAGAGAGGAGAGAAGGGAGAGGTTTTAGGGTTTTAAAGAGAGAGGGAGAGAGTGTTCGGACAAAATGAGAGAGGGGAAATGTTTTGGGCTTCAAATAAAAGAGAACCCATAACTTAAAACACAAATTTTGCAACCGTTGTCCAGACGAGACACTCGTCATCCAGACGAGGACATCCCATCGTCCGGTCGGACACCACCCCGGTCCGGACGATCCCTCTTGAAGCACAACCCCAACTCTCTGCTCTCTTCGTCCAGACGGGACCAACCCCTGGTCCGGACGAGCCTCCTAGAAATGGCCCGAAACAACTTCGAATCAACCTCGGACCTTCCTGATGCAACCTCGAACATTTCCAACATGTTCTAGACATCGAATAATCCTCCTAAGGCCACGTCGTGGCCTTCTGCGAAGCCACGAACATCAATAACAATCAAACTAATGATTTAAGGACCTACCGAAACACCTCGTTATCGTCAGAATCGTATGCCGAGGAAAGAATTTCAAGACCAAGAGGTCAAAATCAATTTAAAGGGTCCCGAGATATATTTCAAAACCAAGGAATTTAATTTAAAA
>NMUG010008643.1:0-11558 GCA_002855965.1 Monotropa hypopitys
AAACCGGAAACCTCGACCTCTTGGGATTAGAACCCCAAGAACCTGAGGTGTAACGGGGATTGAGTTGGTGCTTTAACAAGATTCAATATTGAATCACAAAGATATTAATTTGAATCATATTAATTAGTCACACTTTTTATAACTCAAGAAAAATTTAAAAGGTTTTAAAAAGCTAGTATACTTTTCTATTTGACCAATTCACCCCCCCTCTTGGTTGTATTGTGGAATAAATATCATTCTTAGGCTATATAACTATGAGAATATAGCTAGTTAAGCATAGTTATATAGCCTAAGAATGATATATATCAAGGTACATACACCTATCATCTAGGATAAGACAAAAAAAAATTTCTAATATGAAGAGCATAAAGAATAGGCTATGAAATCAAGAAAGATATATCAAGATAAACATGGATATTGATTTCATAAATTTTTAATAAACTCCCCCTAAGTTCATTGTCAAAATAAGTACAAGCATGGAATAGCTCATGACAACTTAGGGAAATCTATTCTATAGTCTATGTAAGATGAGAATATAGCTAGTCAAGCATAGTTATATAGCCTAAGAATGATATATATCAAGGTACATACACCTACCATACATCCCTCAGCAGTTGGACGCTTGGATTGTGGCATTAGATAGCATTACATCGGATACCATTGTATGGGACATTGACATTTTCAGTGCTATGACACATGCTGTGACTATTCATGGGCTAGGTTTGTCCTTTCTGCCCCTGGTTGGATTATATAGCGTGGTACCGTATCATGGATGCCGCATCCTTAGACAGTTCGGGCTTTACCAGGATGTTCTGGCTTCTACTTCACTGTCTGACAGTAGCAGATATTACTTTGATTTTGCCAATGACATGGCACATCCGCTGATTGGAGAGGCTTCTGCTCTGTGGGCTCAGCGGATTTTGATTTCGTCTTCTCAGACCAGCGACAATCCCGGTATTTCGGAGTCCTATCTACATTGGCTTTCTGAGGAGATTGACCGTCAGGCTGGCATTGTAGCCACTTTCCCGGTTTGCTTGGACACCTTTCTGTTACCACAGTGGTCATCATATCTAGCAATGCAAACTTCGAGCTACACTTTAGAGATGATACAGTCACATTCTTGGCATGCACAGATGATAGGTGAAAGGGATACGGCTGTCCGGCAGACCCGTTCTGTTACCAGGGAGCGAGATTCTCTACAGTGAGATGTCGATCACTTGTCCATGCAGTTATCTAGCATGGAGGTTGCTACAGGCAGTTTGCAGCGGGACCTTGTAGATGCTAGAGCTTCGGCTAGTTCCACTAGCACAGTAGCCAGTTTGGAGGATTCGTTACGGCATGTGACTCAGCAGCATGCGGCTCAGCTAGAGAAGATCGACAGGCTCTTACGCAAGGTGGCAGACCTTAACCAGTTAGTTGATGAGTCTAATGATTATATCGGTGATCTTGACGATGATATAGATCGACTATAGGAGGATTTTGACACCCTGAATAGATCATATCACAGATCACTTGTTGAGATCCGGAGGTCGCACCTCAGACTACGTGCGGCTTGTTGGCATTTGGCTAGAGAGAGGGGATTTCACTTCCATGATGTAGAGGGCTTACGGTCTAGTTTTGCCTCCATGGAGTATCTGTTCCTGGGTGGTTATCCAGATATAGCTCAGCTGCACACATTGATACGGATGCTCCGCTCCTTGTTAGAGGTTGATAGATCGGGCGCTGTGACTGGTACCACATTGACTACCCAGTACAGAGAGATGTGCCAGGCTTTGCTGGGCTTGCTGGATGCGTTCTCACGGGAAGACCTGCGATGATCAGCATATTTGCATTCTATATTTCTTTTTCAGTTATGCAATGTTATTGTACTTCTTTTTTTGGTGTATGAGAAATATTTCTACTATCTACGATCTTTATCAAATAAGTAAATATATTCTCGAACACGTATACTTCTCTGAAAAGGGAGATTGATACTCAATTGAAGTTAATCAACTTGAATAATTTTGTGAATAAGGCCCGATCGATTAATCGAAGGCGGAAACCTAGGTTCATCCTTTCTTTGAAAATTATTTTTGAATTTTTAACTCGTGAAGTGACATGCTGCTTAGGACAAATCGAACTGGATCTTCAACGAAACTGTTTCTTCAGAAGGCCGATTGTTATGCAGGCATCTGTTCTGAATTCAACTGTTGCCCGGATGTGTTCTGTCGGCTTAGCGGGTTTTGGAGAATGATCTCATGTGTGTGTTTTATCGGCTTTTTCTTTATCCATTGTTGCTGTAACCCCCTTTCGGGTGATGATTACGCTGGATGTCTTTGATTTTTGGTTCCGATTTTGCTACGGTTCCCTCTCGGGTTTTAACCGTACTGGATTGATCCATTTTTACTGTAGCCCCCTCTCGGGTTTTGACTACACTGGATTTATCCCATTTGTTTTGCCAAGGTCCCCTCTCGGGTTTTAACCATGCTGAGCTTTTCCATTTTGCCATAGTTTTCCTTCTTAGGTTTTAACTATGCTGGATTTTTTTGATAATGATTAGAATTTTAGACTTCGCCAAGACACAAGCTTCTCGACTAAGTTCCGATGCTTTTGAACGAAACGTGAGCACTTCCGTTTAGGAGGAGAGGCTGAAGAATTCAGAAAGAGAAGGAGGAGAGATCTTTTGTAGAATCCCCCTTTTTATTTGCGTAAGGGGGTAGCGATTTTCTTTTGATCATCGAATTGTCGTGATGATGCTGAATATATATATATATATTTGCATTGCTGTTTTTTAGATAAGAGGAGAAAGGGAAAATTATGATTAAAGCCTCGAAACAAGGAGTGGAAATGCTACTTCACTCAAATTGCATTGGATCTTTAGTAAGAAGGTGATGTCTTTTGGAAATTTAAAATTGTGATCATAAATTTAGAAAAGCTGCTACAAATACGATATGGTAGAGCTTGAGTATATTCGTGTTGAAGGAAAGGGGAAACTTGAGGCCATTCATTACTTCGAGGATGGAAGTTACGCCTGATAGCGCTTTGGCCACTATAAAGGGCCTTTGATAACTGGGAGAGAAATTCCCTGTATGCTTCCTTTTGAACAGAGAGAATCTGCTTCGAAACCGAGTTGCTTTGCTGAAAAACTTACGGTCGTCGAAGCTTTTGTGGTTCTCCGTTGATAGCATTGTACATAATAGACTGTTGCTAGTCTCTTTTCGTCTAGGGGAGATCAACTTCTCATGTCAGACCTCGACCTGTTCTGTATTTTCCGTTGCGGACTCCATCATGACATGGAGCGACGTGGTTTGAACTTCAGGAGTGAAGATGGCTTCATAGATGTGAAATAGGAGATATGGTTGTGCCCCGGTAGAAGTTTTTACGGGTGTTTGGTAACTGTTTTGAAGGTTATGGGTGAAATAGGTTGGTAACCGTTTTGAAGGTTACGGGTGAGACAAGTTCAGGATTTAGGCTTGGAGCCTGAAATATTATTTTGTCCGTTTCTAATCATTTGTCTTGGCGTTTGTACACTCGACGTGTTAAATTTTGCTCGATCATTTTTTTTGAAAGGATGAACGTTTGGTCTTTGAAAATTTGTTTTGCTCTTTTTTTTCTTAGCAGAGAAGATAAACATGCAGAATATATAAAACTTTTTCTTGACATTAGACATAACAAGATAAGAGACATATATCGTACAAATGTACAATTTATTGACATTCCGTAATAGAAAACGAAACATAAAATAAACAGTATGCAAAAGTTGCTGCAGTTTACCAGAGACGCGGACTTGAGGAACGGACGGACCGTTCAGTTTTTGGTGATGGAGGATTGATGATGGCAGTTTGCAACATGCCAGTCATTCAAGTAGATCCTCCTCGAGATCTCCCTGTTCTTCTTTGGACGTAGCCATGAACGGGAAGTCTTCAAGACTCGGAGTTGCCGTTGTGGCATCCAAGGGTGCGTCAGCCTCCACCGAGGTTATGATCCCTGCTTTAATAAGATCTTGCACCTTATGCTTGAGGGTCCTGCAATTTTCGATGGTGTGGCTCATTTTGTTAGTATGAAAAGCGCATCTCAAGTCCGTCCGAAAGTGTGCGAGAAGAGGATTTGGTAGAGGGTGTGAAGGAACGAGGTCCAGGTGCCCTGAAAAACTTAGGAAGGACAACACTTCGGCCATTGGTATTGCCAATGGAGTGAAGTTCCTATTTGGTAACGGGCCTCTTGCTGGACCCAAAAGGGAGACCTTACCAGGCCTGGGATGCTGATTTTGCATCGAGTGGTAAGGGGGAGACTCGTATGGGCTAGAATTTCTAGGATTTTGATATGGAGAAGGAGCATGGAATGGTCCGTCATGGCTTGGAGACGGGTTTGAAGATGAGGAGGGATAAGTGTCCCTGCTCCCAGCAAATGATTGCGGAGGGAGAGCATGAGCTTGGACGAGTTGGCTAAGGAATGCCCGATTGGTAATTTGAAGTTCCTGATTCTCTCTCTAGAGTGCTTCGAAATTGCCCCAGAAAGCTGACTCCGGCTCGTTACCACACTGAGGGCAAAACTATCTCCTTGCCATCTTTTGGATGAAAGATGTGGCTGTACTGTTATATAACGGATCTGGACGGGCACTGTCTATACTTGTATGGCAACACTACACTCGAATCAGCATACACGGAAATATCTTTGGAAATATTGGAGATGTTACGGACTTCCTTGAGATTTCAAATTCAAGACGCGCCTCGGACATGGAATCTGGAGGATGGTCTTAAATTATAGATCTTTGGGGAGATAATGCTGAGTCTGTAATCTATTTCTGACCAATATTTCTAAAGACACTGACGGTTTATGACATTTAGCAGATATATACGTAAAAGAGGACCGTTAGGGATGATTGGAGACGTATGGACTTCCTTTTAAATTTAAAATTCGGGACATGCCTCGGACATGGAGTCTGGAAGATGATCTCGGATTTGTAAATTTGTGAGAAGATTTTTGAAAAATGTCAAGTCCATAGTCTTATCTCTACCAATATCCCTAAGGACGCTAAAATGTATTTTTTTGGAAATTTTGGATATTTAACATGCATGTATATAAGGATTTTCCTCAGAATGTATATGATTGCCCTAAAACAGTAAATAGGGTTTTGGCTTTGACTATGTAACTGGCTTACTATATGCAGCATGTGGATATGTTTGGCTGATAAGGTTTAATGGCTCCCAAATCTTCAGACCTCCGGCCCAGTTAGGGAAACCATCGTAGAGTCGGTGATTTGGTTGGAGTGCCTCATTTTCACGGCGGACTTTTTAGGGTATCGCTGCTTACTGTTAGGCCCCCGAAAGATTGATAGGGACTCGTCCATTTTGGGCGGTAATGACTTCCACCCAAAATAGGAGATGATGCAAATGATGCGTGAAAAATATACTTGTGCAATTTAAGTAATTTTTTGTGAAAAATAAGGGAAAATCTTTTTTGTAGTTTATCAGTAAGCGAAAAAGGTAAGCAGATAAATAGTTTCAGCGCAGTAATTTTCAAAAGCGCAGAACCTGTGTATTTTAGCAACGCGCCCTGTAATTTCCCTGAAAAGAAACAAAGACGATGCAATCAATAATAATAAGCCAAGAATTGATTGTTTTCGAAATTCTGGAAAAGATTTATTTTTGAAAAAGGTTTCGCAAGCCGAAATCCTCGAAATCCCCAGCGGAGTCGCCAGTTGTCGCGCTTGGAAATGTTCCCATCCTTCCCTCGTCCCCTCCCTTTGGGAGGAGTCGTTTTCCGGGAGGGGAGAATCCGCACTATTGGGTTTTATTTAAAAAGGGGGTTTGTTTGAAAAATGAGTGACGGCCTGAGTGTGTCGGTTTAGAACTTTCGGAGTCGCCACTTGGCATTTTATTCTTGGTATGCAAAGTCACTGCTGTTTTATTTAAAATAAATATTTAAAAGATGTCATTTTATTTGAATAAAAAGTCTTTTTGTTTAGAAAGGTGTCTGCAAACCAGAAATTCGAAGTTCGTGGATTAAATTACGAATGAGGAAGGTGTTAGGCACCCCACTCGCCCTTTTGATACTTTCATTTTCAAAAGTAAATCGTTTTAGAATCCGAAATCAATTATTTTCTTGTCTAGAGAAAAGAATAATTATTACTGATATGAATGAAATGAATAGAAATTTAAATAGCAAATGGGTAATAGTTGCTGATGGGCAGATTTCGGCCTGATATTTAATAAGAAAGAATTATTTTTGAGCCGGACAGAACTTCGGCAAAAAATGATTTTCTACAGTCAGACGGAACTTCGAATGCGTTTGGGAAAACGATTTTGTTTTGTTAATATAGTTTTATTTACAACAGTCGGGTAGAACTCCGACTGCGTTTTTAGAAATAAATCTGAGCCAGACGGAACTTCGGCTGAAAAAGGTTTTCTACAGTCGAACAGAATTCCGACTGCATTTTGAAAAGTAATTTAGTATTCTACGGTCGGATAGAACTTCGACTGGTTTTGAGAATCAAACCTGAGCCGGACGGGACTTCGGCTGAAAATGGTTTTCTACAATCGGACAGAGTTCCGACTGCGTTTGAAAAGTAATTTTGTATTTTTCGGTCGGATAGAACTTCGACCGGTTTTGAAATATTTTATTTGTTTTCTTTGTTTATTTATTTTGTTTGGGAAATTCCAAAGAATATTATATGATCCGGCATGACCCGGGTCATAAAGCATTCTTTTAATCCGAGTCTAATAGCTACTGCAAGCTTTCACTTCAGAGTACGATTTGAGGAACTCGGTTTTTGATTTTTGAAAGTGTTTTTGACATTTTTCAGTCGGACAAAACTTCGACTGTGAAAAACAGTTTTTCTATTTTTGGGTCGGACAGAACTTCGACCGTGAAAAGAAATTTTATAAAACATTTGCTTTTTTAGTGGAAATTCCACAGAATGTCAAGCGCTGCAGACGGATCCGAGTTGTAAGACATTCTTTTAATCCGAGTCTGATAGCTACTGCAAGCTTTCACTTCAGAGTACGTATAAAGGAATTGGTTTTCATTTAAAAGTATTTTGTGTATTTTTTAGTCGGACAGAGCTTCGAATGTGTTTTGAAAATTGAATAGGGGAATTATTTCCTTAAGTGTGAAAAATCCCTTAGAATATCGAGTGCTCCGGATGAGGCCGAGTCATAAGGCATTCCTTAAATCCGAGTCTAGTAGCTACTGCAAGCTTTCACTCTAGAGTACGAATTCCAGAATGTAAATTTATTTGAAAGTATTTTGGGGAAAGCGAAAGTTAATCGATGAAGAGAGATAAATGTATATGCTGTAATATGTATATATGGATAGGAGTATAAGATATCATATATATAAACTGAGCTGAATATAGTCCGAGGTAGACAACAAGTACATATATAACAGTTAATATATCGTATATATAAACCGAGCTGGATATATTCCGAGTTAGACGGCAAGTATTTTAAGGCGAAGACGATTTTATGTTCTTCTCGTTTGTGACAGAGGAGCCGGCATAGCCAAGCATGTGCCGAATTCTAACGAGGAGAAAGATATAAAGTAACAAATTCTTTAACAGATATGAGTTTGAAAGCAGTAAAGACAAGTATTTAACAAATAAAAGCAAATTGTATTGCTATATCTGTACAATTCTGGGAGACAACTTATATAGATAGCTTATTTAAAATATAGTAAGGCATAGTGTCGGACGCGACCGATCGACTAATGCCGAACTATAGATTAGAAGGCTATCAAGAGTCTCCGAAAAATAATAGAATCAAAACGGTATTTACCGTGTAAAATATACAAGGGTTCGGATACTTCGCAAAGATGCGGTTGAAAAACAAATTAGGGTAAGGACCCGAAAGTTTTTGGTTTGTGGGTTGTCAGATTTTTGGGAGTACTTGGAGGTTTGAAGTGTTGAAATAGCTTGTTGGATCCTTTTTTGTTGAGGGCTGGCCCCTATTTATATTCAAGTAATGTTGCAACTATAATTGCGACATTAAGGCTCCTTGGCCCAATGGGCAGCCACGTGGCCCATGAGCTGGCTTGAGATATTTTTTGAAGGTTCCTCGGTCTTGTTGACCTTATCCACTTTGAAAATAAATAAATAAAAATAAAATAAATATCCTAAAAATTGTAAAAGTATCCCAGAGTTTTGAATCTTGGTCCGAAGCTTCTGTTTGCGCTTGGTCGGCCCCTTGACGAACTTGGATTTTGACAATTTAAATTTGATATTCGTGATCGTAGAGTTGGATTAGGAATATAGCAAATATCCCAGGCTTGAACCGGACGTTTCCCGGGAAATCCCTGAAATTCGGCTCTGTTGCTTAAAACAAAGAGAGAAGCGCGGGTTGCACCTTCTGGACTGCTCAGCTTCTAAAAAATCTGCTCCACTAGGAATGCCAAATTTGGAAGATAAGATCCGTGCAAAATTCATTCATTGATTTCCGAGACTATTGGTTAGCTGCACGGAGAACCGAACGGATTATCATTTACCCTCAACTAAATCCCGAATCTGGATCGGACGGATTCAGTTTTTACACTGTCCTCTCTGTAATAAGAATGTCTTCGACTTTCCATTCAGAAATGGAAATTCGGATGCTTGTGGGGGATTCTGCTCGTTCCCGAGAATTCTTGACAGTCGGAGGCCGACGTCGTGAATAAAGTAAGAAGCGGTAGGTGCACCTTCTAGACTGCTCAGCTTCTGGAAAATCTGCTCCACTGAGAATGCCAGACTTTGAAGATAAGGTCCGTGCAAAATTCATTCACTAATTTCTGAGACTATTGGTCAGCTGTAGGGAAAACCGAACGGATTGACGTTCATTCATAATTAAACCCCGGATCTGGATCGTACGGATTTAATTTTTGTACCTGCTTCTCGATAACTGATTTACTGTCAATATTCCGTTTGACAACAGAGTTCTGACTGTGCATGTGGGCTTTTCTCGTTCCTGGATATTCTACCTTTTTCGGATGCGGTTTCAGTGTCGTTTGTCAGAAAATTTCTTGACCGGTGCGTCGACTTTAAATTCTGAGACAGGTAAATGTTCCTCAACACTTTATCCCTGCTCGTTCACTGTTGCTGAAATTTTCAGATACCGTCGATGTTATTCGCGAAGAGTCCGAACATCCCGGATATGCACATTAATCCCTGAAAAGATATTTTTGCTAATTTCTGAATAAGTTGGAGGCTGATTCAAAATTTGGATATCAACACAAACAAGAAAAACAGCTCATAAACAAAGTCATTTCATTAGTCAAAGTTTGGAAGGAGAACTAATCGGGGAACGAGGCCACTTGGGAGAAGGAAAGTGACATGCATCTGAAATACTCGCAATTATTCGATTAAGGTATAAAATTTCATCCTTTAGTCTTTCATGCAGCTCATTTTAAATTTTAGGTACCAAACTTTTTAAAAAGTGGGGAGGATGTGAGACCCTGACCCAATAATAGGCCTAAATTAAGTAAATTGCTTTAGTATGTATATTTGGGATTTTTTGGGAATTTTTTGGGATTTATTTATGGTTAAACAAATATTTTGGGGTTGAAATCAACAATGAATGATCAATTAGGGGCTAAATTGTAAATAAAAGAAAGTTAAGGGCCTAATCAAAAGCCCGTCCAGAAAACTAGTAGACTGGACCAGTTTCTGTTCAGACCCGGCTGACTGGCCCAAACCCAAACTTGGACCCCTCTGGCTACGCGGCAGCAGCTCTTCCGAGCTGCAGCGTCAGGTCCTATCCAGACTGACCAGCCGCCTGACTGATGGGACAACACAATCGTAGGTTCAAACTGACATGTCAGAGCATAGTTGATCAACAGACCCGACCCAGATTAGACAGGTCACCGAGTAGTTCACAGGATTAAGGAAGAGTCAAATCAAGTCATTAAATTCACCTAACTCTCCGAATTACTATATAAACAACCCATTTCCTAGCATTCAAGTCCCACCAACTCGTCTTCCTTGCATTCAAGTTCTAGAGAGAGAAAGAAAAAGTCATCCTCTGGATAGATTGTTGTTCGGCCAGCTCTTATCCAAACTTAGAACACTTGTCCGATCATCCCCTTAACTCCTCAAAAGCCTTCTAACCTCTCCGGACCACCTTGTTTCAGTCTAGGAGATCTCTACTGACCGGACCAGTATCCACCCGGACAGAACACAGCTCGACAAACCATTTGGAGACCTAGAAGCTCAACTTAGGTAACTTGTAAACCTTCGGTTGTCTTATCCTTATTCTTTTGGCTCGGAAAATATATCAAAGGACTTAATTGCACTAGAATCAGCTCGGCAGCCCTTCCTTGGCTCTGCCGGAGCACCTCAGTCTTAGTACTTTAGCAGGGCAGAAATGCCCAGTGCTCGACACTTAGCCAACTAGTCTAGACTACTCTTTGGACCCTTCGGCTGAACTCATTTCAGCTCGGCACATATACTCGGACCACCACAGCATCACTGATCATTTTTAGAGTATTGCCGACCTCCCACTTGTCGGAGCACTTGTGCTCGGCAGAAGGGACTGTCTGCTCTTTTGAAACTTAGCTTTTTTGAGCTTGGATACATGTTCAGTTGTTCGGACAATTAGTCCTAAAGCCTCATAAACACTTCATTAATCTTTTTAACTAATCAAAATGGCCAAAACAATGTTTTACATATTGCCAAAGTTTAGCAATAGCCCTTGTTGGCTGCTCGGAAGGAAAACAATTCGTCCTTTAAAAGCTCTGGCCATTTTTGTGCTCGGCTAAGCTTCGGAATAGACAGAAAAGTGCTTAGGAACCCTTACACAAACATTCTGACCTGTTTCGACTAATCGAACAGCCCGAACCACTAGTTCCTACACTGCCAGAGTTGCCCTTGTTCCTTCGGTAGCCCGACCCACCATAGGACAGACAGACTCAGCTCGGCTGCTCGGCAAAAGTTTTGAAGAATACCTCCAATTGCCCTTTTCTACTTTTGGCAGCTCGGCAACAGGACCTTTCAGTCCAAGAGCTCTTTGGCTCATTAAGTAAAGATTAGCAGTATGTACCTGATCAGAATGCCCTCCAGACCAATTTTAGGCAGTAAAGTTAAATCCCCGAACTAAAAACGGATGGCCACTGCCCTTCGGATAGTAGGCCTTCACCCAAGAGCTCGTCCAAATGGCCAATGGCAATCCGGCCGAGCCTGGTCCATAGCTCAGTTCAGCAATTACCTTAACAGTCCGACAGAAGCTTAGAAATAATTCATTATGTCGTATTGGCAAATTTGAGGTGATTATAAGAATATTCAGGAAAGAAATTATATCAAGAAAAGGTGAATCTCTATATGCCCTTGTTACTCGTATAGTTTTAAAACACGCTAACATTTATAAATGTATGATTTATGCTATTGTGCACTTCATTGTATTATGTTCATCTCTTTAAAAAGTAAAAATAGCATGCACTCTTTTATTACCATAGATTGGCAAAACAGGAAAGATATTTTATAATGGAATGGCATGAACAGTGACATGGTGGCTCGCCGCTGGGACGGGGTTAGAAACTGGCGAGGTGGGGGTAATAAGGGATCATGACCAGGTGATCAAAGTGATATTACAAAATCTCTCTCTCTCTCTCTCTCT
>NMUG010008644.1:0-11561 GCA_002855965.1 Monotropa hypopitys
AACAAAATTATAGGATACATTTATGGAAGGGAGCCTCATCAAAATGCACCAACCGGCAGCCAAACCGGCTCACCGGCCGGTGAACCGGTCCACAATCCGGCCAAGACTTTTTGAATTTGCAGAATGATTTTGAAGTTAAATGAAGTGTATTGCACTACCCTATTTTCCCCTCAACGTCTCTGAAGATTCCAGACAAATATAAAAGCAAGGATTGAAGCATTTTGGTCATAACTTTCACCATCTTTCTCTCTCAACCCTAAACCTCTCGTCTCTCTTCTCTAAGCTTAAACTTTCATACTCAACCTACTTAAAATTTGCAGTAGCATTATTATAAGAGATTCATCTTGAAGTTATATTCAATGTTTATATTTCTTTCTCTTTGATCTTATTTGTAAAGGAGAGGAACATACTCCTACAAAGATCAACTTCTTTTCTATTCTTGTAAACAAGGTAATCTCTTGGTTGAAGGTTGGAAGACCACCCTTGAAGGACTTTGTTGTAAGGTTGGAAAACCAATCTTAAAGGTTTTTAAAGTTGTAACCCCACTAGTGATCACAATTATGGTTACATTGCCATAGTAAAACTTTCACAAATTGTGAAAGAAGTGGATGTAGGTAGAGAGAGACACGCCCTATCGAACCATTATAACTTCTTGTGTTCTTTATCTTGTTCTTATCTTTAAATTTCAGTAGCTTATATATTTTATTCAATTCAAAGTAATATCAAAAGTTATCTTTATTAATCTTGTTACTAGAACCATCTCAAAACCGGAAACCTCGACCTTCCCACATAGCACCTGGGAAAATTGAGGTGGAACGAAAGGAGTTGATTTGGTGCTTTAACAAGATTCAATATTGTATCTTAGATATTAGTTTGAATAATATTCTTTGATCTATACTTAGGCAAATTTATATTTCAAGTTGTTTTATCCTTTCTTGAAAACAAGTTTTATTTGTTCATAGTTTTTTTGAACCAATTCACCCCCCCCCTCTTGGTTGCTTTTGGTACAACACTGGAGTATGTGCCAAGCGTCTTTGCCCGTAGAACAAGTCAATATACGACCCTACAACTCATTGCGTTTTGGATAGCGAGAAGACCTTTGCTATTTTCCCCAAAACTCTCAATGTCATGGGAATTGAATTCCACTTCTGTTTTGACTCTAACCATTTTAGTCTCGGGATCTTCTATGGTTGGTGGTTCATAGCCATACACTACAAACCTCCACACTCTCATGCCCATGCCTATTAGGTAGTTCTTCATATCATTTTCCAATAATCATAATCATTACCATCGAAGTAAGGGACCTAGAATTTGAAGCCCCATCTATCGACGTTTGAGAATCCATGATTAAGAATGACCAACTTAGGCGGTTAAACCTTAATGAGTTACCAAATGAGCTACTAAAACAATTGATGTCACTCAATTGAACGAAGGTAACTCAAGCACATAGCAACTTGGCTCTGATACCAATTGAAAAACGTGGAAGCACAAGGCCAATACCTAGAGGTGGGTGAATAGGTTGACCAATTTAAAATTAATTCGATTCTCTTTTAACTTATTAGCTCACTTTTTAATGATTGTATGGTAATGTGAATAACAATGATGATAATATAAAATATGACAATCACAACTATGCAAGAGAAAGGGGAAAGAGACAATCACAGCACAACACCACGATATATAGTGGAAACCACTTAGGCATCAATTGATCTCTAAGTGTAAAACCACTTGACCTACTCTACGGTTTCACTAGTAATAACAAAGGTTAAAGGATACAAGAGTTACCAAGCTTTTTTCGCAAGCCCACCTATCTCCTACTATCCTTTAGCTCCCCGAGCCCCTTCTTCTATCCACTAGAAGTCCGTAGTGCCCTATACTGATATCCGACTCTCGATCGGCTCCGGAGTGCTCCGGCCAAAGTATATAGGTCACAAACACAAGTGAGTGCCAAAAGGCAAATGAGTACAATGAATGAGAAGTAAAACACTAGATAGAGCAAATATCTAGTAGAAAGAACTTAGACTTGGAGTGTAAAAATAATCACTAGATAAGTGACAATATTCCTAGTACACAAATCTAAGAGTGAATAAAGGTACGTGACCTGATGAAAAATTCCAAGGAAATTTTCAAGGCAATTTACTACACAATGAAATAGATGATTCAAGGTGCAAGAACCCAAGGAGGAATTCAATTAAATTCTCCAAATCAATCTATCAAGCAATCTCAATAATGTATAACAAGTTAGGTTAAAGCAATTTGAAGGTCAAGTATAATCCTAACAAGAGATTGACTAATACTCTCACAAAATAAAAAAGGACAAGGGAAAAGCAATAATGCTAGTTTAAAACCCTAAGTGAGAATGACAACCAAACTATCAAAACCAATAGGTTATGGGGTAAAGTAATTGATGCTTGAATGAAACCCTAAGAGAGAATGAGAAACACAACCCTAGAATATACTAGGTCAAACAAGAACTCAACGGATCTATGTGATATGATCCACAATAGACTCCCTAGAACAAGGATTAAAACCCTAGACACACACTCTTGCAAAAGCACAACACAAGACCCTTATATCTATAGATCTTAGAAAAATCTCAAGAGATTAACTCTACTTCAAACCTTAGATGGATAATCAAATATATGATATCTAAAGACTATCTATATATGAAACAAGGATTGAAGAAGAGATTAAAGAAAAAGATGAAGAAGAAAGACCTTCAAAGAATGTGCTTCAATGGAGGTACAAGGGAATCCACACCGCAGCCACAACAGAGCAAAAGATTTGAGAGAGCTTGAATAAGTTCTTGATAATTACATAGAATGATATATAACGTTTTTATATATACTAAGAGGTTTAGAGGGGTCTTATGGCATCAAAAGATTAATTAGGATGCCTAAAATTCCCTTAATGACGAGCTAAACTGACGTGAAGCATAATAAAAACGAAAATTATTTTTCTGATACGGGGACCCGCAACTGGTTCTGGGTTGCCTCGCAATCAGTTCTGGATGAAGATTCCTGAGAAGGCTGAAAACCAAGGAAAGGCAGCAACCGGTTCCGAAGAAGTGGCTACCAGTTCCGGACCAACCGTAACTGGTTTTGAGGTCATGGAAACTGGTTCCCATGGTGACTAGAACGGATGAGAAAAGAGGGGAATTCACCAACCATCTCCACAACCGGTTCCAAAAGCTTGCGCAACCGGTTCCAGGTTGCACGCAACCGGTTCCAGGTTGCACGCAACCGGTTCCCAAGGGGGACTAGACCAGAACAAGGAAATGCAATGAGAAACCAACAAAATACCAAGGAAACTGCAATGGCAACCAGTTCCTTGATACCGGTAACCGGTTCCAAGATTTTGGAAACCGGTTCTGAATGGAACTGATCAAAAGTGAAAGGAACAAAAGGAGAATGAGATATCGACGATGAAGCGACCCTCCAACAATCCTTTGAACGACAAAATAACTTTGATTTGTTGACGACGAGCTGCATCATTATCTTCATGGCTCAAGGATAGGAGCATCTAGCCTACTGATGTAGGACAAGGGCCTACATATATCCTGAGGTGAGATGCCGAGCAGACCTTAGCCCCAGCCGAACTTCCTACCTCTGCTCTCCAGTCACCCGCACAACCATCATCCCCTACCGAGCTGCCTTTCAGTACATCGGATGCCGAGCTGCCGACCTCGCCGCACTTCTTACAAGAACCCCAGCCCAGCTCATCTAAATCAACCCATACCAGCTCGGCACCCCAGCCCACGTCAACGCGGCCTCAATAGTTGAACCTCAGCTCGGTTGCTTTCTCGCAGAGCCACTGGAATGATACCACACATGGACCACCCGACATCTTCTGACATTTCTGTTATTACTTTTTCAGATTCTGTTAGGATTATACATTTGTAATTGTTTACTTTTTGGGCCTTTTGTTTGTATTTGCGGCCATTCATTTTAGGGTTTTTCCCTTGTATTCCTTCATGGCTATATAAGCCAAGAGATGTACAGATTCAGACAACATTTTGATATTGAAACCTTATTTTCGGAGAAGAGCATTCTCTCTATTGTTCTTCAGGTGAACTCCTGAGCCACAGGTGGATTTCTGTGCTGGTTAGGTGGATTCCTAACTCATCTACCGGATTACGGTGTTAATCCGACCATCTCTTACCGATTACGGTGATAATCTGTCCACTTCTACCAGATTTCACTCAAAATCCGTCCACCATCACCTCGTATTTAGCTTACCTGAACCGACCTTCACTTTCCGCTTATCCATTTATCATTCTCCGTTGCGTTCTTCTCAGTTGGTATCAGAGCCTACTTCCAATGGACGATGCTCTGGAAGATCAATCAGGAACAGTGGGAGACTTGAGGATTGTTCAACAGGAGATTTGTGAACTACGCGAACTTGTTAAGCGTCTTACTAGCGAGTTTTCTCATGTTCAGGTCCATCAAGAGCAGACTCAAGATTTCCCTGAATCTGTGGGCCCGAATGGTGCACAAGCCAGAGTCCCGAGAAGAGTTCTTCATCAACACCCTATGCCTGCAGCCTTATCAGACTCAGACAGTGATGCCGATGAAAGGATTCTTAACTATGGCGACCAAGGAAGACCACAAGGAAACAGGGACTATCGAATGAAGGTGGAGGTGCCCTCATTTGATGGGTGTCTGGACATGGATGGTTTGCTTGACTGGATAACAGAGGTCGAGCGTTTATTCGAGTATATGGAGATTAAAAAAGAGAGGAAGGTCAAGTTTGTGGCTTGTCCTCTCAAGAGTGGAGCGTCTGCGTGGTGGGACCAGTTACAGATGTCCAGAGCACGACAGAACAAGACCCCGATATGTTCATGTACAAGGATGAAGAAACTGATGAAGCAGAGGTTCTTGCTTGCTAACTATGAGCAGTTGCTATTCCAGCAATACCAGAACTGCAAGCAAGGACTCAGGTCAGTTAGAGCCTACACGGAAGAGTTCTACAGGTTATCTTCCAGTAATGACCTGGTAGAAACTGACAACCAACAGGTGGCCAGGTTCAACAATGGCCTACGCCTACCTATCCAAGACAGAGTGGTGTTACATCCAGCCTTTACCCTCAATGAGGCTGTTGAGCTAGCCTTACGGGTTAAAGCCCAGCTGGACAGGGTCAGCGCGGGAGCCCAGAGATTCAACAGGACCGTATCAGGACAGGTGCCAGTGGAAAGAGAGAGCTTCCAAGCCAGACAACTGGTAGTGCGGCAAGTGGAGGAGCAGCCGCAGGAAGTTCCAGTGCTACTCAACCAGTGCGTCAAGTTAACAAATAGGTCGCCGCACCTCAAAAGACCTCCCCAAGCCCTTACACGCCTTCTTCACATCCCATCTATTGCTATAGGTGTGGAGATCCAGGTCATCGCTCTAACAACTGCCCGAACAGACGTGTTGCTAACCTTGCTCTGCAAGGAGATGAAGAAGATGAACTGTTGAAAGACCAGACCCAAAAGTTTGATGAAGAAGAGGTGGTGGAAGCTAATGAGGGAGTAGTCCTAGTTGTTCACAGATTGATGTATTTTCCAAGGGTGGAAGCTGAGACTTAGAGGCACAATATCTTTCGCACTCGTTGTATAGTGGGTCAGAGAGTGTGCGAGCTGATTATTGATGGAGGGAGCACAGATAACATAGTTTCCCGAACTATGGTGGACAAGATTCAACTGAAAACAGAAGCTCATCCTAGTCCATATAAGATTGGATGGATCAATGATGGTGGAGAAGTGAAGGTAAGTGAACTTTGCACGGTACAACTTTCTATTAGCCAGAAGTACAAGGATGAGGTGGTTTGTGACGTAGTGGTTATGTCAGCTTGCCATTTGTTGCTAGGCCAACCTTGGCAATTCGATATTGGTTCTACCCACAATGGTCGTCTCAATACTTGTTGTTTCATGCATCACGTGACCAAGATTACTTTGGTTCCCATGGGAGGACAGAAGCCTAGAGAGACCCGCACTGCCAGCAAGACTCTATTAGTGGTGCCGGTGTTGGGAAAAGAAGAACTGGAGGAAAGTGAAGTGCATTTGGTGGTCATGAAAGGAGAAAGTCCATGCCAACCAGCGTACCTGCCGAGCTGAAGCCCATTATTGAATAGTTCAGCTCAGTCTTCTCAACCGAGCTGCCAGATGGTTTACCCCCAGCACAAGACATACAACATCAGATAGACCTGATCCCAGGATCACATCTCCCTAACTTACCGCACTACCGGATGAGCCCAGTAGAGCATGTTGAGCTGCAGACCCAGATCAGTGAGCTGATCAGGAAGGAGTTTCTCCAAGAAAGCATGAGCCCATGTGATGTGCCCGCACTGCTCACGCCAAAGAAGGATGGGAGTTGGAGAATGTGTGTTGACAGCCAAGCTATCAACAAGATCACCATCAAGTACCGTTTCCCCATTCCCCGACTTGAGGATATGTTGGATCAATTGGCAGGTGCTATGATCTTTTCAAAGCTGTATCTGAAGAGTGGCTACCATCAAATCAGAATCTGCCCAGGAGATGAGTGGAAGACAAACTTTAAAACCAAGGATGGCCTATACGAGTGGCTTGTGATGCCATTTGGGTTTTCCAATGCCTGAAGCACATTTATTTAACTTATGACCCAGGTACTCTGACCTCTTATTGGATCTTGTGTCATTGATTACTTTGATGATATTCTAATCTATAGCCAAAGTCGACAAGAACATTACCAACACCTGAGAAAGGTCTTGATACTGTTGAGAGACAACAACCTTTGCGTCAATTTGAAGAAGTGCAATTTCTTGACCAACAGCCTAGTGTTCTTAGGCTTTGTGGTTAGTGCGGATGGTCTAATGGTTATTCAAGAGAAAGTCTGAGCTATTCGAGAATGGACAACACCCACATCCGCACATGATGTGAGGAGTTTCCATGGCTTGGCTACCTTCTACAAAAGGTTCATCAAGGACTTCAGCACCATTGCGGCGCCAATGACAGAGTGTCTGAAGAAGATGTAATTTGAGTGGACTAATGAGGCCGAGCAGAGCTTTACCGAGCTCAAGGAGAGACTGTCCTCAGCACCAATCTTAACCCTTCCGGATTCTGGTAAGTTATTCGAGGTTCATATGGATGCCAGCTACATCGACATTGGAGCTGTTCTATCCCAAGAAGGCCGACCAGTGGCTTATTACACTGAGAAGCTGAGTGAGGCGAGAAAGAACTGGACTGCTTATGAGCTAGAGCTCTACACCATTATCCAAGCTCCGAGAGTGTGGGAACATTACCTCATTCATCAGGAGCTTGTGCTCCACACTGACAACAAGGCCCTAGAGTTCCTGAACAGCTCAGCAACCATTAACAGGAAGCATGCCAGATGGATTTCTCATGTCCAAGCTTTCAAGTTTGTCCTGAAGCACACCACGGGAACCTCTAACTGAGCCACAGAGCTTCCCTTCTTGCTGTTGCCCGCACAGAGATGGTGGCCTTTGACTTCATCAAGGAGTTGTACAAGGAAGATGAAGACTTTTAGGATTTATGGTCCTAATGTCAGCTCAGTAAGACAGGCTTGAATAGTTTCCTTATCCATGAGGGGTATCTATTCAAAGGGAATCAGTTGTGCATCTCCAGTTGTTCATTGCGAGAGTTTCTAGTTAAGGAAATTCATTGTGACAAACTTGGAGGACACGTGGGCCGTGATAAAACTATCCAGTAGGTAGAGGATAGGTATCATTGTCCCCATCTCAAGCGAGATGTTGGTCAATTCATTCAGAGATGCTATGTCTGCCAAATAGCTAAGGGTCAAACACAGAACACTGGGCTTTACACTCCCTTGCATGTACCAGAAGCATCATGGCAAGACTTGTCCATGGATTTCGTTCTCGGGTTGCCCAGAACACAGAGAGCTGCCGATTCAATCATGGTGGTGGTTGATCGATTTTCGAAGATGGCACACTTTGTGGCGTATAGGAAGACTCACGACGCCTCAAACATTGCCAACCTTTTCTTCAAAGAGATTGTTCTTCTACACGGCGTCCCCAAGACAATCACCTCAGACAAAGATAGCAAGTTCCTCACCCATTTCTGGAGGACATTGTGGATCAAGTTTGAAACTAGCCTCCAGTTCAGCAACACTTGCCATCTGTAGACAGATGGCTAGACAGGAGTCATCAACCACACACTCGGAAACATGCTACGTTGCCTAGCTGGAGACAAGCCCAGGCAGTGGGACCTCCAGTTACCCCAAGTTGAGTTCACATTCAGTAACACTGTCAACAGGTCCACAGGCCACATTCCCTTCCAGGTTGTGTACTGTCATGTTCCTACCCACATTCTGGATCTTGTTCCTTTGCCTTCCCAGCCCGGAACCAGCCGAGTACAGAGCCGCGGAAGCTGTCCGTACACTCGTTCACACCAAGGCTAAACTGGAAGAATCCAACGCCAAGTATAAGTCCCAGGCCGACAAGCGCCGGAGAAGGAAAATGTTCAAGGAGGAAGACCTGGTGATGGTTCATCTCTGCAAGGACAGGTTTCTAGTAGGTACATACGGCAAGTTGCAGATGAGGAGAGTTGGTCCTTGTAAAGTCCTCAACAGAATCAACGACAACGCTTACAAGGTGGATCTTCCTGATGATTTACATATTTCTAACACCTTAAACATTGGAGATTTGATCGATTATCACCCTCTAGAGCACTTAGAAAACTCGAGGACGAGTTCCTCTTTAGTGGGGGAGCCTGATGTAGGACAAGGGCCTACATGTATCTTGAGTAGAGATGTCGAGCAGACCGTAGCCCTAGACGAACTACCTACCTCTTGTCTCCAGTCACTCGCACAACCATCATCCCCTGCCAAGATGCCTTCCCGCACACCGGATGCCGAGCTGCCGACCTCGTCGCATTGCTTACAGGAACCCAGGCCCAGCTCAGCTAATTCAACCCATACCAGCTCGGCACCCCAGCGCACGTCAGTGCGGCCTCAACAGCTGCACCTCAGCTCGACCACTTTCCCACAGAGCCACTGGAATGGAACCACACGGGGACCACCTGACATCTCCTGACATTTCTGTTATTACTTTTTCAGATTCTGTTAGGATTGTACATTTATAATTATTTAATTTTTGGACCTTTTGTTTGTATTAGCCGCTATTCATTTTAGGTTTTTCCCTTGTATTCCTTCATGGTTATATAAGCCAAGAGATGTACAGATTCAGACAACTTTTTGATATTGAAACCCTATTTTCGGAGCAGAGCATTCTCTCTCTTTTTCTTCAGGTGGACTCATGAGCCACAGGTGGATTCCTGTACTGGTTAGGTGGATTCCTAACTCCTCTACCGGATTACAGTGTTAATCCGACCATCTCTTACAGATTACGATGATCTGTCCACTTCTACCGGATTTCATTCAAAATCTGTCCACCATCACCTCAGATTCAGCTTACCTGAACTGACCTTCACTTTCCGCTTATCCATTTATCATTCTCCGCTGCGTTCTGCGTCACCTACGCTACCCCAAACCAAAATAAAAGAACAAGATACAATAAACGTTTCGAAAAATAGCCAATACAAAAACGGTAACAGTTACGTTTGTGATAATGGTAAGGATAAAATTATTGGTTGTAGAAATATTGGTAAGCCCACTTCACCTATTATTTAAGATGTACTACTTGTAGATGATCTTAAACATAATTTGTTTAGTGTTAATTAATTATGTGATAAGGGTCGTAAAGTTATTTTTGATAAAGAGCATTGCATTGTTGAGAATGTTCATGACAACTCCACACATTTTATTGAGCAAAGACTAGAGAATATTTTTGTAATTGATTTAAATTAACTAGAAAAGCAAAATGTAAAATGTTTTTCAGCTATTAACGACAATAGTTGGTTACGATATAGAAGATTAGGACATTGCAATACAGATTCTATTGCTAGGCTCTCTCGCAAAGAACTAGTTAATGGTCTTCCTAAAATCAAGTTTAAAAATAATAGGCTTTGCGATTCATGTCTTCAAGGAAAACAAACCAATGTCTCTTTTAAATCAAATAAAATAACTTCTACTACTACACCTTTGGAGCTTTTACATATTGACCTTTTGGTCCTATTAACACACCTAGTCTTGCTGGTAAAATCTATTGTATTGTTGTATTTTACAATTTCTCTAGATTTACATGGGTTTTGTTATTGAGTCATAAGTGATAGGTTTTGGTTTTAATGATGTCTCAACACGTTAAAATTGTTCTTACTGGTCGTTATGCTTAATTGAAGAAAATATGTTCACCTACATTAGAAATTTGACAATCAATGAACAATAGGTGTCACATGGCCAATCTAGAAAGATCAAACAAAGTTTCAAGACTTCAAAGGGTCTCAAACATGTAATTCCGGCAAAAGGAACATAGATTCCCCGATGAACAAGCAAGAAAAATCAGTTTTGGAAATTCACAAGGGACCGGCCCAAGGACAGGCGCAGAGACCGGGCCAGAGACCGAATCTACCGGTGTCTAGACCGATGTGTCTGTCGGTGTATCTGCCAGTCTGAAGATTTTCGGATTTTGTTTTTAAATTTGTAATGTTTGGACTTGGGTTTGTCTAGGATGCTCTGGCAACTTGAAATTGAGTATATTTAGAGTTCAATCTGATCTAGTTTGATTTAAAATTGACTCAAGGATGAGTCTTGTTCAATTGCCCGAAGTGGAACCTGTCTAGGTTCTCAAACTAAAAGGAAAATTTCCAAACTTTTGCGCCCAGCTGTTGTACCTCACATGTACAGACTATAACATTTATTGTGTGATGTCCCTTTCATAGATTGGCTAAATCTATTTCAACCGTTTCACTTTCCAATATATATTCAAACATTATAAAGCACTAGGTGAGAAACAAAGAGAGGCTGGCTGAGAGAATAGAAGGGAGATGGACTTTGGTATTTTCGGCTAAGGCATCAAGTATTTTGCTAAGGCATTAACTGAGAGCAGAGAGGGAGAGTTGGTGAGAGCAGGGGGGCTGGTGAAGTTCATTTATTTTGCTAAGGCGAGTGTTCCAGAGAGCTGGTTCCTAAGGGAGTAACACAGAGCCATCCGAATATTCACTGAGGTAAATCACAACAACAGTAAGCTATTCTCTAACCCTCTCACTTGCATTAACTACTGATCACCTTAACACACACACTTTGCACTTCACTTTTATATCTCTACTATACATTGTTGAACTCCTTAAAAAATTAGTCCACATTTTGTAAAACTCCCTTAAATACTTGAAACAAAAATAGTAGGTCCGTTACACACCTTGTGCTATCACTTGCTAATCATTTTGACAGGTGGTTGAGGAAAACTCTTGGGCCTTAAATACACTCACAAACCTACCTCACATATCCTTTCATTGGCAAATCTAATGTAGTGAGGTAGAGAACTTTACAAGTCCCAAAAATGTTTCATTGGCAAATTTTTCTAAAATGGGCTGGTAGTGTAGTTGTGTATGAATAAATGCTTAATGGTTAGTATATCTCTAAGAATGATTGGTAGAACACACATGCTATGCTTAAGTTAAGAAAATCTCCTTGTGTTGCTCTTATGTATGCATGTTGGCTTCATATGCTCAAATG
>NMUG010008645.1:0-11560 GCA_002855965.1 Monotropa hypopitys
TTGGTCTGCTTAGGAAATTGAATTATGGATTAACTAAGTTGATTTAATTAAACTTGAATGAAAGAAAGGTTGGATTCTCGGGTTTCATTTCGTTCCTCCCCATTAACGGGTGATTAACTTCCCTAGATAACACGTTTATAGTATCGAGGGTACTAGTCGCGATCCGCAAACAGAAGATTCAACAGAGAAAATATTTTTATAACTAGTCTCCAGTATCAAAGGTACTAGCCAAGATCCATCGACGAAAGATATTATTTTAGTTCTAATAGAATTTAAGGAAGTATGATTTCATGTTGTTATATATCGGCCTAAGCATTGGGCGTGCCAAGAATGCTTGTCTACACCCAATCAAAAGACTCGACGCAACCCAACTGATTTTGATATATTGAATCCATTAATATGAACTAAGTAATCAATGAAAATAGGTTTTTGGGGAAGATTATCAATCACTCATGGGTTAGATTGGATTTACTCCCCTTAAATGCAAACTTTGTTGAACAATGCAAACTCCATCGATAAAAAATCCCTTGTGTAATATGGCCCTTAGCCTGATAAGCACCAACATCATCACAAACCCGCCTAGCCAGTTCTATCCCAGTCGGTGACTCATAACTCTCCCTCGAGTAGGTAACCTCCTCCGGCCTGGATCATGTGCATCCTACAAACTGAGCAACAATGTCCAGTGTCATTGTAACCACCTTTTCCCAAACTTTTCCTCGAACTGCTTGCCCAGTTTCAGATTGCCTAGCTATGGAATAAAACTTTCGCACAAACAAAGGAGTGTACCCCTTGACCTCTTGATACCATCTCGTTATGCCTCTATTACTCAAACAACGAAACATCCTATGCAGAATGGTATCAGCATGCCGATAACGAGTTGGAATTGTCTCGGGTAAAGCGTCAACCTGTCTTTCACATAGAATAGTCCGAGATGCACAAACCTCTCCCCACGATTTTTTGATTGCTTTTTTCTCTTGTGGGAAGGAGTAGAAGAAGAGGGGATGCGTGCAGGATCCGGGGTGGCTTGAGAAGGCTCGAGATTTATTGGAGAATTTTTCGAGTCAGGTATGGGTGTAGGATTGTCGGGTTGTGTAGTTTCCTCCATATTCTCCGGCCTTGGAACAATCTCACCTGAGGCCTGAATTAACTCGGATGCCTCAACACCGGCTTGTTGTATAATTTTAGAACTCCAATCCTTTTCCGGGCATATGTCTTGAATCGAGCCATCACCGAATTCCAAAAGTTTAACATAAACAAAACAAAATATTAATAAGTGGTGTAGGCTACCGATATCTGGGATTTCGTGTGATATCGGTAGCAGGTGACCTGTGAAAGAAATCCCTGGTATCGATTTCTTGCACAAAATCCACTCTAAATTCCAAACCAACCTTATACCTCCCACAAATTCAACCAACACACAAGAACAACATTCCAAAACAACCTTATACCTCCCGCAAATTCGAACAATGCACAACAATTTCTAGAAAATTGAAAATATGCCAAAATTTCCCAAACGTTCTCAGAAAGTTCCAAAATTGCATTGAAGTTACTTACTCGGTCCTTGAGACATCGATTTCTTGCCCAAAGATGAATACCCAGATTTGACGATTTAGGGCTTGATTTGCTCTGATTTTTTCTGGGTTTCTTTGACTGAGATCGATTGGAGATGATCGGATGAGAGCGATAGCTTGGGGAAAGGGTTTGATTCGAAGGTTGAGGGAGAATCTGAAGGATTGTGGAGGAGATTTGGGGTTTCTCGAGTAGGGTTTCAAATTGTCCTTTGGGTTTCTATGAGGTTTCTGTAACTGATAATGCGGGAGCAGGCTGTTTTTGGACCTTTATTAATATTGACAACTGGGTTGTCTCATGCTATCGGTAGCCGAGTGCACTGTTTTGCCAATTTTCTTTTGCATTTTCTCCACCTTGATCATTAAACACTCCAACCTCTCATGATAAGAGTCCAACCTGCCCCGAGAGTGACTCTGGCTATTTTGCTAATTATACATAAGGATGAAGATCTACCGACACAAGTTTCTTGGGCTAATAAATCAACAAATTGGTAACCAAATTAAAATAAAATGCTTTATGGCTCGAATAAGGTGCAAGGGTGTTGGAAATAAAAGCAAAAGTTTATGTGGGTATTTCAATGAAAGAATGTCTTTAATCATATTTTCAAGACCCCCGGTTCTATGAGAAAACAAAAAAATTCAATCATAAATATTGTGCATGCCACAAGATGAAAAGTTTACCCTACAAAGGAAGATTGGCTCAACGGATAATTACGTGGGTGTTGAATCTCCACTTTATTTATGTTGAGGTGAACATGCATGTTTTCAAATAGTAATTCAGAAGTCGTCCTGCAATCACTCAAACCCAAGATTTACAAAACGAGCAAGATAAATAAAAGCAAAAAGGAGTAAAATCCTAAACTAACTCTCTGGTCCTTCACGCGGATGATACTAGATATACTTTTCTCTCCGTTTCACTCACTTAGTAATGCATTAGAGAAGGAGTCTCCCAGTATTCCTGGGTAAGTTGGTATTGAGTAGGTTAATTTCCCTCAGGTCGCACTTTGTGGCGTTACGATTATTGGGAAACAGTGACAATCACCTTTCACAACCATCTGTATTTTACCGAGATAATCTCCTAGCTACACAAGTGGCTATACTAGATCGTCGTCATCTGTTCGAACGCGGCAAACACTAGAGGTATTGCAAATTCTATGGATTTAGCGTCTCCTAGACCCTAACATGTTCATAAAAATTTAAAAATTTGAAAGACTAACAAATTTTTACATGCGTAGGAATGAAGGAAACAAAATTGATGTAATACAATGCTAATACAAACCTAAATGCAAACAAAACTACACCCATACACCCCAACTTGAATTATGCATTGTCCCCAATGCTTAAACATGAGAACACAACATAAGCGGAATGAATGGAATGATAAAACCTGAGCAATCCTACAATCTTCAGTTGTGCATAAGAACCCGTAAGATACTGATGCACCCACACTAGGAAACAAGGTTAATCCAAACAGAAGAATAACATGAGATAAATAGAAAGAATAAAATAAATAACAAATGGTACAACAACAATGACATGACCAAATAAATCACTTATTGTCCGGGTCCACCTACACCGAATCACTCAACTCCTCAATGACTTTCTCACGTGAAAAGGGCTCTAGAAAAGGCTTCAACCTCTACCCATTCACCTTATTCAAATATCTCAATGATGGGTCTTCAATTTCAACTGCCCCATGCGAAAATACTCCTTTTATTGTATGTGGACCGGCCCACCGAGATCTAAGTTTCCCAGGAAAAAGGTGGAGCCTTGAGTTATATAAAAGCACTTTTTATTGTGGATCAAATGTTTTTCTTAGAATGTTTTTATCATAGAAGGCTTTTATTTTGTCCTTTAGATTAGAGAGTTTTCATATGCGTCACGTCTCATTTCTTCAAGTTCATTTAAGTCCATTTTTTCGGTGAGAGCCGGGTGCGAGAAGATTAAAGTTCAAATTCAAAGCCCAATACACCCTATATTCCATTTCTACTGACAGGTGACAAGCCTTACCATAAACAAGCCTATAGGGAGACATGCCTAAAACAGTTTTATAGGTTGTGCGTAGGCCCACAATGCATCAGTAAGACGATTAGATCAATCCTTTCGTTTGGGGTTCACTGTCTTTTCTAAAATGTGTTTAACCTCCCTATTAGCCAATTCGGCTTGGCCATTAGTTTGTGGGTGATAGTCAGTGGGCACTTTATGAGTTATTCTGTACTTGGCCAACAAAGCACCAAACATTCAATTTCAAAAATGAGTGCCCTGGTCACCGATAATAGCTCAAGGCATCTCAAATCTGGATATGATGTGTTCCTTCATAAACTTGAGCACCACCCTATGATCATTGGTACGCGTGGGGATTGCCTCCACCCATTTAGACATGTAGTCTACTGCCAGTAAAACATATAAATAGCCAAAAGAAGGGGGAAATGGACCCATAAAGTCTATGCCCCAACAATCAAATATTTCAATCATCCTAATGGGGTTTAATGACATCATATTCTGTCAGGTCAATCCTCCTAACTTCTGACATTGCTCACATCGTTTACAAAACTCAAAAGAATCCTTAAAAATCGAAGGCCAATAGAAACCACAATGCAAAATTTTTGCATTAGTTTTCTTAGCAGAAAAGTGGCCAACACAAGCTCCCTCATAACAAAAGGAGATAACGCTATGGGTCTCTTCTGTAGGAACACATCTCCACATGAGTTGGTTCGGACAATACTTAAAAAGATAGGAGTCATCATAGAAAAATTTCTTAATTTCTCCTAAGAATCTATGTTTCTCCTGCGGACTCCATTTTATCGGAACTTGTCCCGTGACTAAGTAATTAACAATGTCAGCATACCACGAACAAGTGGCCATTGCATACAACTGCTCATCAGGGAAAAAATCGAAAGTGGGAGTGTTCTCAATAGTTTCATGGAAGGTCAACTGGGAAAGATGGTCCGCTACCATATTATCTACTCCCCTTGTCTTTTATAATGATATCAAATTCTTGGAGTAAAAGAATCAACCTAATGAGTCAGGGTTTAGCGCCCTGCTTTGAGAGCAGGTATTTCAAAGCTACATGATCCGTGTAGACTATTATAGGCAATCTTATGAGGTAGGACCGGAATTTATCTAAAGCAAAAACTACAACTAGCAATTCTTTTTCCGTTGTTGTGTAGTTCATTTGTGTTTCATTCAATGTTTTGCTAGCGTAGTAGATGACACATGGATTTTTGTCTTTCCTTTGCCGTAAGACCGCTCCTATGGCATAATCGCTCGCACCACACGTAAGCTCAAAAGGTATGTTCCAATCCGGTGATTGAATGATAGGTGGGGAGGTCAACACTCTTAAGATTTGAGAATGTTGCCTTGTATTTTGAAGTCCACTCGAATGGTACATCCTTAGCCAAAAGATTGCATAAAGGTCGCGAAATAGCGTTGAAATCCTTTATGAATCTACGGTAGATAAATACGGTGAGTGAAATGGCAGGGTCAATTCCCTGAATATCGACTATGGTCCACGCTAGAGCACCTTGGTGAGACCGCAAAATATCTAACAATTTAGTCTCTTGCGTATGCTCATGACTAGCAGAGATCACCACAGGATAGGTCTTCTCGGATCCTAAGTATGCATACTTTAATGCCGATGGCAATTGTTTCAATTCAAGCTTGGGTGGTCGGGCTTTCGATGCTACAACTGGACTTTCAGATTATCCTAATTCCTCAAATTTTTGGTTCCACCTATTTTGCTCTTTAACACACACTTTTCTCCAAATAACTAATGTACTCTAACTCCTCGGGGGAAGAAACATAATCATTTACCCCGACATTCAACAAACACGACTCAAGCGGGTCCGTCACAAAATTACTCCCACAATAACTCAAAGGCTCTATACTATGCACCTCATGGACTTCCTCGTCATCCCCAGGTTGCTTGTACATATTAAAAATATTCAACTCTATAGTCATATTACCAAAGGTAAGATGCATGACTCCATTCCTACAATTAATTTGGGCATTGGCCAAGAATGGATGTCCCAATATGACGGGGATTTGAATCGCAAGATTGGCTACATGTTGTGTGTCAAGAACCACAAAGTCCACAGGGAAATAAAATTTCTCAATTTGCACAATAACATCCATGACCATTCCTCTAGGCACTTTCACACTCCTATCTGCTAGCTAAAGGGTAATCGATGTGGGTTGTAACTCTCCTAGTCCAAGTTGCTCATACACAGAGTATGTCAATAAATTAATGCTCACCCCAAGTCTAGTAATGCACGCTCGATCTTGGTGTCCCCAATGGTAATGAAAATGGTGGGACATCCGAGATTCTTGTATTTAGGAGGGGTCTCAACTTTAATGAGAGAGCTAACATTCTTCGCAAGGAATGTCTTTTTCTAAACATTCAATTTACGTCTCACAATGCAAGTGTCTTTGAGAAATTTAGCATAAGAAGGAACTTGTCGGATAGCATCAAGCAAGAGAATATTGACTTTGACCTGTTTAAACAATTCGTAAATTTCTGTTTGGTCATTCAATTTTGGGAGAGGTCTCAATCTTTGAGGGAATGGTGCAGGATTAGAATTCTTGGCTTCTTTAGGATTTTACTCTTCCCTTGTTTGCATATTCAGTTCCTTATTGGCATCACTTTCATTATTAGTCTCCTTTCCATTGTTATTAGAAGTGTTTCCTTTAGGGTCACTTGGAAGACTTTTTGTATCAATTATTTTTTCACTTCTCAACGTGGTGATTGCTTTCAAATGTTCCATATTTTGTTCATCCCCATTTGAATTTTTAACAACATGTTGGCCTTTTGGATTGGCTCGAGACTGAGCAGAGAATTTTCCTTTTTCCTGTTGGCGAACACCAATCGAAGTTGTCAACTTTGTTAATTGAGAACGAATGTCCGCAATTGCTTGAGTGGTTTGGGCATTGGCGGTTTGTTGAGTTTGAATGAATTGGTGTATGATGTTTTCCGAACTTCGTTTAGGAGGTAGTTGGTAGAGATTCTGTGGATGTGGTTGATTTTGATGTTGATAATGGGGCCTTTGTCCTTGATTGGGATATTGTTGAGAATAGGATGACCCCTAGCATTTTCATTCTTCCATTCAAAGTTGGGATGATTGTGCCAACCGGATTATATGTTTCGGAGTAAAGATTGTTGTATGGTTTTCTTGTTGGTGGTGTTTGTTGTTGATTCACATAACTGATTGTCGTCAGTTCACTGAGTAACTCCTTGAGAGTTGGGATTGTTGGGCACTGATCTGTAGTGTGGTCGGTCATAGCACAAATGGCACATAGCTCCTCTCTTTTTGAAGCCATTGAAATTTCATTCACTTTTTCCATTTCAAGATTTTCAATTTTTTGCATGAGTTGAGTGATTTTTGCTTGTAGATTATCAGGGGTTTGTAGAATGAATTTCCCTTGAAGAAGGATTAGAAGAGCTAGTCCATCTTGACTTATCATTCGGGTCAGTGTTGTCCCAAGTGTGGACATTTTTAGCCAAATGGTCAAAGAAATTCATGGCTCCACATTCTTATCAAGAAAGTCCCTTTGGCACATCATCTCGAAGAATTGGCGAGTCTTAGAGGAACTTCACTCGTAAAAGAAACTGACAAGTTGTCATGCGGCAAATCCTTGATGGGGTAAGGAATTTGACAAATCCTTAAACCGCTCCCAACTCTGATAAAATGTTTCATTTGGTCTTTCAGCGAAGTTCTGAATTTGTTTTTTCATAGTTATGGTGCGGTGTATAGGAAAGAATTTAGTGAAAAATCCCGTAGCTGTTTTTGAGAGTAAAAGAAAATAGTTTCATGAAAGCATAATCCTCTCGTTGGTTCCGCTCGAGCATTGTGCGCACTATCTCCTCAAATTCTTCCACATGCAAGTAAGGGTTTTGACTTTCTAGCCCATAGAAATGAGGAAGATATTGTGTATAGGCAAGACTAGGCACGATGGTGCACTCACTTGAGGGGGATTTAAACAATCTCGCAAAACTTAGTACCTAATGGTCCACCTCATGAAGAACATCATTGCCATTATGCCCAAGGTTGTTTAAGTTATTAAAATTCGGAGCATTCATGGGTTGATGATTGTAGTGATGATTGTGGTTGTGATTGAGGTTTGTTATCAACCTCTTCAAGTGGGGGATCCATTGAATGGTTAGAGATGGAGTCTGATGTTGAATCAACAAGTAAACTGATTCTAACTTGTTCGCTAGGTTCCGAGCCCAAATAACACAAACATGTGAAAAACTTAGAAGCGTCGCACTAATTGTTGCCAGTCTGATACATGGCGCACAACTGGGGAATATTGGAAGGCAGCCACACTGTCCTGCACGAACATAATGACCTTCCCATGTTGGGATATTGTGCCTCGGATGAGGTACCATCTATCCTTTTTTATTCTATGCGCGGCTGAGCATCAGTTCGGGAAAACAACTTCTCAGACATACGCACGGAATCACGACGATCATTTACGACCTCTTGGGAAGCTAAAATACAGTGTTCCTGAGCTCATCCTCAGCGCGACAACACTCGCCATATCTCTGCACGGCAGCCTCTACGCGGCAAAATCGGAAGGTGTCCGTTCTTTTGATTATTTGTGCTTGGTTGAGCGCCATCTTGACCAAGCATCTGCCCGGACGTCTACATGTCAGAGAGACGATCAATTTCGACTAATTGAATGGGTGAAACACATTTCTCCCGAGCTCAACTCTTCTGCTCGACAAAAGCTCACAAGCACGACAACCGCCTACTTGGGGAAGGACCTTCTGCGCGACAATGGGGCGGGTCTTTGATTCAGATGCTTCAATATGGCTTTTGTTCAACATTGGACCGGATTCTGCCCATAATTGTTTTCGTACATTTCTTGTTCTTTTTGTTTGGCCCATTTGTATTTTGGGCATGTCTTTCCATTTATTTATCGCTTCCTTCTTTTGGACTGTTTTGTTTAAGGGCTTATAATTTTCCTTTTCCTATTGGGCCAATTTGTTTAAGGCCATAGGATTTTATTTCTTTCCGTTAGGGTTTCTATGTTCCCTATTTAAATCATTTGATGTAACAGGAGTAGGTAGTTGTTGAATCTGAAAATTATGCAAGTTTTGCTTGTCTTTCCCATTCGATCTGCATTCTTCAGAATAGATTGTCTGAATCTTTTGACCTGGTATTCTGAGGAATCAACAGGATTAAAGAGCTTTTATACCTAGTATTTAGTTGAATCAACAGGTTTAGAGAAGAGAATCACACCGGCATTCTTCGGAATCAACGATTTGATTCTATCTACCTACATTTCTCAAACACTACGTTGCATCACAGTCCCCGACAGCGGCGTCAAAATGCCTTGCACGAACAGTTGTTCTTTCCAAACGTAGGAATATACTATCGTGTGTAGCAATAAATATACACTCCAAGTTCTCATTTTTCAATATGGAATTAAATATTTTAATACTCATCCAACATTGAAAATGCCTCACTTTGAATGATAATTTCTAATTTATTACTTAATGAATTTTAATGATTATTTTTGTGGATTAAACTCTTCACTTAGGAGTATTCAAACTCATTTAGTCTCACCTTAATCGGTGTCATATCCATTAATTAATTATTAGTCAAAATCCATAAAATATTGGCATAAAACAAATACTTTTCCAACAGATCCACCCCAAAATAACACCCTCGAACTCTTATTTGTGTATCTCATTTTTTATATTTATCTTGAAATGATCTTCCTCTCCAAGACCTCTCGCCTTGATGCTTTTCAAATGGCAGGGTTTTGTCAAGTGGTCAGGTGGTGCAGATCCACCCTTCTTCTGTATTATTCCGTTCAAAGCCAGACTGCCTAATTTTTGATGAACTAGTCCGAACAAATCATAACTACATGCGGAATGTTTCGAGAGTTGATTACTTGTGGTTACCTGAGCTGGCTCCTCAATACTATGCATTGGAGGAGTAGAAGTCCTGGCATTAATATTAGAGGTAAGAACTTGTTGTTCTCCATTCGCCGTCTCAAGTTACCTGCATAACTAGCATGCATGGGGTAGTAAAGTAATAGTATGTCCTATTTTGGCTCTCCTAGCATAAAAGATGACGACTTTCATGGATAGTACTACCCTCTTATTCAGTTTCACTCATTTTTTAGGATTTCTACTAGGAATGTCTCTGCAAAAGAACTTACTTTTGTGAAAATATGAAAAAGATTTTTTCTAATTCTCAAGAACTTTTTTCACTCAGATTCAAAAATACTAGTGTTTTTCTGAAAAACTTTTAATTCTAAATCAACAAAACATGGAACTTTTTCTAGTCATGTCTCTAACTCTTTATATCAGAAGGTTTGATGCAGGTATCGATTGCTTCGTTGGATGGAACTTATTCAACTGCATTTGATCCTTGGAGGGATCCTAGTAGCGAACCCTATAAGGTTGATAAGCATGTCAGTTTTTGCAGGTGCGTGTTCGTTTTCTCGCAAGGAGATTCCGGTAAAGGTGATTCGTTACTCGATCTAACATTGTTATCATTATGAATCTAAAGGTTGTATTTCATTATTGCCATTGGTTGACGAAACAAAACTGGAGTGGGACTTCTACTGGAGTATACATATATATACTTATATGTATATAGATGAGGAATACATTTTAATTTGTCTTCTGGATACTCAGAAAAGCATCACTGGTATTCCTTTTGGGGATGAAATGATATACAAACAATAAAAAATTGAGCAAACTTTAATTTTCTTTTTCTTTTATGATTTTGTATGTTGCTTATTTGTGATAATAAGCAGATAAGCAACTTAAGAGATTTCCTATTTGTCTTGTTTGTTTTTAGGCTGTATTTAGACCAATGATTTGCGAAGAGATTTGTGGAATGGAGGAAGATTGTGAAGTAATGATATTATATTTATCCTTTGATGCCCTTTATCATTTCCTTTCCCTTGGTCCAGTAATTCCTCACCCTTTGTATAAGCTTCCTGAATTTGCAGTATGTCTTAATAAGATAACTATGAATTTGCATTATGTCTTTTTTCACCATCATATTCTTCTATTTGAATTTGGAAACATTCTTTCTCACCCAAAAATGTTGTAATTTAAAGAGTCTATATAACAATATAGGGAAATAAAGAGCCACATGTCACAATATAATTGACGGTATATTTTCAACTATTGGATCTCATCCAAAGGCTTAGATCCTAGTGATTCTATATAACGAGTGCAAAAAGAAAGTTGGTTATTGAAATATGTGGAATCATTCTGAGTTTAAATATTTAAATGTGATTCACTTATGTGGAAATCATACTTAGAAAGTGCTTGGGAATTCAATCTCATGTTTCCAACTGGTTTCAAGATTCCTTCAACATACCTATCATTTTTGCACGCATGAGGGATAGCTAGAATCGATCGGTTTCACGGTCCCTCCGACACTAAGCAGATTCGGACACTCGAAGGAAGGCCAAGTTGATTGGTCATGCAATCTTTTTTAACCCTTGCCATTACTTGACAGTAAGCAGGAAACATTGTGTCCTCCCTTGGCCAGAGGGATATACAGCTTAGCTTACCTTGTTCTATCCGGCTACATTGCCGGAGGGTACGCCATCGACAGATTTCCAGGAAGAATGGGCTTCCAGTTCCATCACTGGACATCCAGGCTTTGTTTGACCGCTCGGGTCTCGTCTATACATCTGATGGTTACAACTGTCTAACAAACTAATCATTATGGACATATGACTGATGTCCTTCAGGCGGCCAACCCACGCGCATCGCATGTGTGAAATTTGAAATTTTTTATATTGGGTGTTTTATTAAAAAATATATAACAAATATAGGGATTAAAATTTTTAATTTTAATTTGTGAAGATGAAATTTTTCGGATTGAGCTTAATTAGCAAAAAATAATAACTTAGAAATTAAGAAAATAAAATATGTGAAATTAAGTTTAAATATTTAAAATTTTAAATATGTAGACATAATTAATAAAATTATATAATTATAAGGGCAAAAAGGTAAT
>NMUG010008646.1:0-11559 GCA_002855965.1 Monotropa hypopitys
CAGGTTATAACCAAGCCCAAAGCTTGCGCCTACTGTAGAACCTGTTCTCATTAATTAAGCTTAATCATTTAATTAAGGAATTAATAAGACTTTAATAAGGAGATTTAATTATTAAAATATAATAAAAATCAAATAAAAATACCCCAAAATAATTTTAAAAGTCTAAGAATATTAAATAAGAATTCTAGGAATTTTCTTGGAATTTTTAGGGGTTAAAATATAATAAAAATTAAAATTTTGGGAAAATGGCTCAAGATACCGGTATCTTGGAAGCCCAAGATACTGATATCTTGGACTTCGGAATCCAAGTGCAGAAGCAGCCATGGCGGAGAAGACGAAGGGTCTATGTCATTGTAAACTAGGATATTGATGTTTGTAGCCTTCCCAAGTATTGACTGGAACCAAAACCAATATTTAGGTGTTGGAAATCGTTCATATTAACAGCCATTATCATTCTAGTGTTATTTGTATACAACCCAATCGTATCAGAACCCAATTTCTCCAAACCCTCTGTAACTCCAAATTCGTTTTTCTTAAGAGCAAGAGAGAAGTTCATTGAGAGTTAGAGAAGCATTGTAAAGCTTAGGAAGGTTGCCGTAAGGATTCGTAGCTCAGATATCGAATGTGTTCAACGAGGAAGATGATGAACAGTGCTTGAACCGAAATTCCCTTCTTCGCAAATCCGAAAACAATTTTTATACAGCATCAATCGAGGTATTTTTCGTGTTCTTGCCCATGCAATAGATTGCTCTCGTTCGTAGGAGCATATAGGATTTTATTTCATCGATTTTGGATGAGTATTGAGAAATCTAGGGCCTCAAGAACCTCCATTGTTGTCTAGCTCGAAGTTCTGCAACAAACCCTAGATACCGATATCTTGGTTTTCCTAGATACCGGTATCTCAGCAATGAGGCCATGCGGTATCTTGAAACCATAGAAATGAGTATCTTGAGTTCGGTATCTTAGCATCTTTAGATACCGGTATCTTAGTATGTTAGGATTGCAGTATCTTGAGACCTTAGTAACCGATATCTTGAGTGGTCTCTAGAAACCGGTATCTTAGTTCCTTAGATACCGGTATCCCAATATTCAAAGCACTGCAGTATCTTTAAATTCTGTCAAACCGATATCTTCATAAGTTGACCTAGATACTGATATCTTAACATCCTAGAAACCGATATCTTAGCAAAATGTAAGAAACCGATATCTCAGAGATTTTCAAACCGGTATCTTGCCTAATCTTAGATACCGATATCTTAGCAGTCTCAGATACCGATATCTAAGCAGTTTTATGAAAAATGGCCAGATTTTAATATTGAGAAGAAAATAAAGAAAAATCTTAGAATTTTGTAGAAACAGAATATTTGATAAAATAAATGTTTTATGTTCCTAATCAAAGATTATTGTTTAAATAGGTTCGGATCCATCATCATTCGCAGCCGCAGAAAAAGGGAAGAGTATCGCATAATCTTTGTGAGTATATTCTAGAACATGTTAAATAAGTTAGTAAATTATATAAAAATGATTTTCTATAAAGTTTGTGTTTTGTGAAAAAGAAAAGGATTTGAGAAAAGTGTCACATATAGAACGATGTTTGAAAGACAGAAATATGGAATTATGGTTTTTGTATATAATATTGAGAAAGATGGAAAGCAAGAGGAATATGGAAAAAGGTTTCATTTACACTTTACAAAGTATTTTGTCAGAGTTATCATACTTATATAGCCTTGAAACCTACCTCGGGGTTTATGTCGAGGAGTTGTTACTGGCCTATAAGGCAATGAGATTCAGTTATATATATATATATATATGCACCTGGAGGTTGGGTGCTAGTACCTTACCGCTGGGAGGTGGAGCGTCCCCCGAAACTCATTACCTGTGTGTTCATCAGGGATATTTATTTGGGCGATAGATCTGGAAATATTGTTGGTCAACAGAATTGAATGACCCATGGCTATACTAGTATTATATTATGTATAAGTGGAATGCAAAGAAAGGAAAAATGTGAAAAGATCCTTAATTCGATCTTATGATAGAGATGGATCAATATTGGATCCGATGGAAGTGGAATTGTGAAAGATTTATTGGAAAATCACATATTGAGATCATATATATATAATTATGAGGAAAAAGGTTGGAAAGCATTGAAAAAGTAACTTACTCACACTTTTGAGAAACGATCTATTCTTGTAAAGATTTTGTGGAAAAGGAACTTTACATATTTGATAGTGATCAAGAATTTACCTACCGGAGCAATCGCCGGAGTAGTCGCCGGAAAATGTCGTCGCAAACCGAACCCGCCACCGCGTAGATCGCCTCATCCTCTTCAACGTTCCTCAAGACCGCATCTCCATAGTTCCTCGCCGGAAAGTCGCCGGAGTTCCAAACGTCGTCGGATGAACTTGTGGTGGAGGTTGACGGAGAGCTCTTGATGAGGGGAACAAGATTTCTCCTTGGAGAAACTCCATCCAAGGCTTGGAAGACCACCAATTTGTAGAGAGAGAGGGAGATTTTTAGAGAGAGGGGGAGAGAACTCGTTTTTTGGGTTAGCGAGAGGGAGTGAGATGTCAAAAATCTGTTTTGGACCATTTTCTACATAAAAATCGACTATATATACGCCCATGGAAAAGACCAAAATACCCTTAAAACGTTTCTCAAAACTCTTCCTGAAGCATCATTTCGAAATGTATAAGGAAGCACATATCGAAATATGTGTGAAGGAAAACTGAGCAGAGAGCATTTTATATCGAAATGAAAGGGAGAAAATGGCTGCTACATATCGACATATAGCCTCAAAAGAGGGCATCCAGGACCTTATATCGATATAAAAAAAAGACGGGAGAGACCTTATTTCGATATGAAAATCTGTTGTGTGAAACTCAAAGTTGGCTGGGAGTATTTTGGCCGTAACTTATTCGTCCGAACTCCGATTGACGCAATTCAAGTTGCGTTGGATTCACCATTGAATTATCTACAACATTGATGAAGAATACATTTAGATTCAGAAAATATTTCTTGGACATAATGGGCCGTGAAGTCACTCGGCACATTGCCGGGATGACTCGAAACAATGCCAACCCAATACCGGGGGTTCTCACTACTCTTAAACCACTAGAGAATCATCTATCGAGCCCCGGCCTTCGTTGATTATATAAAAATTACACTTTCATTAAAAAAAACATTTAAGTTTCTAGGTCGTTACATCTCATACCCCTTAAAGAAATTTCGTCCTCGAAATCAAACAAGACAAGGAAGGGGATGCAAACCGTTCTACCGACTAACGAGACCAACATATTCATTCCTCAATAATCGAATCGAAACCAAAACTTACTTACACAACAATCTCCTCAAGAGTTGGATCCCAACAAGAACAGTAGGGAGGTTAACTAAAACGCATGAATCCGATACGGACGTTCGAATGCTCAATCCCACATAATTATTACTTCGACATCCGGTGATTCATCCACGAGAGTTATTAAGGAGAGTGATGTAAGGATTTTCATTGAGGAGTACCAACTTCAGAAAACCAACGTGCCACACTAAAGAAAAAGACAACTCTCGATAAGGTGTGGACACGCCGACACACACACAAAAAAAGGATCTTGTCAAAGATACAAGTGACGGAGGATCCCGGAAGAGATTAATCTCCTCAAGAGCAAGAAGCCAACAATCTTCTTACAACAACCTTTACAACGAGGAACGAATCGGTTCTACAAACTCGCACGCAAGTAAATTGAGCGTCGTCATCCACCGCAAGACAACGATCATACTACGGATACCCCGATACATGATGATACGCTAAAGACACGCCAACACGCCAAGGACACGCCGATACTCGATAGGACCGTTTGCACGAATGCCTTAGAAGATTATAACTAGCGAGGAGATGTCATCGCACCCACGCCCACGAATTAGCCAAAATGAATGCAACACATGAATATGCTCCAAACTCTTGAGCCAAAGAACACACCACACCAAACACACACCCTAGTGTGGTAACCGTATGACCTTAGTGATTTGCTTTGAGACGCCCCGACCGTTATCTTTTCTCAAACCAACTTACCACGTCAAACGTATATCACATACAAAAATACTCACGCACCCACGCACGCCAAAATGTGCAAGCGCCAAGCCCAAACAACATGGCATGACACTAAACTCACACCAAGTCTAGACCACAATATGCATTCGTTCCCAACTTTCCTACGGTTAAACGGATACGTACTTCTTTGGTCCACGAGCGACTTTCCAACGATCACTACCACGTTCAACGCAAAACATAACGAACGGAACAACAAAAAAAATTCAAGTCCACTAGGACCTCGTAACCAAAAGGGAACAATCGCATTTCAATCAAGAATACTACAACGATAGAGATTTCTACCACATACACCAAGCAAGATGCGAGCCTAAGATATGTCATCCAAGAATCAACGAGTCTTACAACTTACATTTGAACGGAACACGACTTGGATGGAAGCCATCAAAAGTCAACAAACTTCACAACTAGTCGCAAGACAAGCATAACAAAGGCAACGGAAACAAGAGAGAACATCGATCCAATGCCCAAGAACACCAACCGGAGGAATGTTAATCTATGACTCCATCGACACACGAATAAAGGCAAAGGCAAGATTTGCAAGCCGAATTCATCGTTCCACACTTAGAACCCTACAAGCCAAGTGGTTGGATTACAAGATTTAAAATCGGGAAGTAGGTTGGAAACCAACACGCTAACCAAAACCACTGCTCGAACCATTACTCACAACGTCACACGGAAAGGAGTTGGGAAAGAATTTCTCTTTCAAAGGTGATTTCGAGATCATAGAAATAATTCTTCAAGCCATCACAACCGTACCCCATCACGCTTCCGCTGCTCTACTCTGATGCCGATACTATTTTTTTTGAACGTAGGGAGGATATCACGAATCCTAATGAGCCAAGGGATGGCCTAAATCAGATCATCTAACGAGAAACTACGATGATGATGATCACGGCATGCACACACACGCTCTTCAATCGACTAGGTCGTCGAGCACAAACACATCTAAGGCCAATGCACAACCACTGGATATAGGACTACAAAAGGTAAACATAACCACTTTTGCCACGGTACGAAACTTCTAGCCAAAGACGAAAGCGTCCCGAATCACACCTCAAGCCAACAGTTAGCCCAAAACAACTCTAACACTTCAAATTAGTTTTACAACCAATCTAAACCAAGGTGATCTTACCAAACGTTTATGACCAATGGGTCATACCCCTTAAAGATAACTATCCCAAAATTTTTCAGTGACACCTCAAGGTTCTTTCACAAAACTATGGAAAGACTTAAACTCAAACGGATCAATATGCCTAAATCCTAATAGCCTCAAGGGAACTCATGCCCTAACAAAAAAAATCAAATTTCCCAAACTTAAGAGATTTCAATAGGGAATTTCCACACCAACGATAACCAAGTCACAAGAGACTAAATACACTATGACACTAAAGCCAAACTTTTTTCCTCTCCAAACCACCAGGTAAGAATAAGTACCAGGAGTAAATAACCGATGTGATAAGATAAGGGATAGCACTGACGACGAAACTAATGCCAATCTACAACTCAAGTCCACAGACGAAGGACTAAAGCGACATGCCACTACAATCAAGTTTCCACCTTCCGACTAACGGGGCAAGGAACAACACGAAGATTTCCGAACAACACCACTGATTTCTTTCTCAATACGGAACCCTATACAGGCACAAATAATTCGATCTCGTAAGGAGATATGACTGACGGGTCATACCCCTTAAAGAAAAACACTAGGAAATATTGGTAACGCCTCAAGATTTCTACCGAATTCGACAAGGAAACACCTACTCGAATGAACCCTAAGGCCCATTTTACAAACAACTACGCGAGTGTTAATACCTCAATCATGGAAGAACATCCAACTTTGAAACAAAAGGGCTCCAAGATATTACTAATCACCAAACAGAAGCCAAGGTCGCAAAATTTCAATTTAGTGTGCCGACCAAACCCAAGTTCTGCCTCACTAACGGCAAGACGAGGAACAACTACAAGAACAATCCTTAAACACTTCCACAAATCCAATCATACTACAATTCCAACCTCAACTCTAACGAAATAGAGGAGCCTAAGACCAATCAATAACCGTAAAGGTACACCATGATCACTAGGATCGAGGACACAAGAGAACCTAAACACCGCAAGGCAGCTAGGCTTGCCACAAGGGACCAACACTCAACTCCCAAAGGATGGAGTGATCCAACATTCGTGGAAGGAGACCAACAAACAAGATACCACAAAGACACAAGGCCATGATGTGGTAGAGCACAACAAGCACAAAAACATGATCGAAGAACAGTGTAATGACCAAGAGAACCCAAGGAGACTAAGTGTCTCCCCACGGCTCCAAGGTATTCGAACCGAAAGTTTTGATACCAAGTTGTCACGCCCCGGATTTTCAAACCATTTTTTCAAAACAATTTAAATAAAAGCAGGGAGATCAACACTTGTAGTATCCACGCACTTCATTCAGTTTCTCATTACATCTAACATACAATATGAATAGAAAAGCGGAAGGTAGAACGAATGCCAAACGGCTACAACTGAAGTGCAGAGCAGAAAAGAAAGGAGAGGGTACATCCCACCCTCGGGAGCTAACAAAGTGGTAAAAGAAACCTGCAACAAGCATCCATGAAAACCCAGTAGCTAAGTAAGCTCCAAGCTTAACAATCTCAACAAGTCCCCGCAACAACCTGTAGGAGGGGACCACGAAGCTCTGAGCAACCACAGCTCAGTAGATAAACTCCTGACCACTACCCAACATGCACGGGCGGTGCATGGCTAGGAGGGGTCAGCACAAGTAGTAAAACTGTAAAGAGCAAGGGAAACAGTAGTGGCAACAACAGGGGTAAAGCTGTAAAGAGAAACACAAGTAGTAAAGCAAGAGAGAGAAGGCGACACAAAGCAGTAAAGGCGACCTAGCTATAGGTCCGTCAACTACCTTTCTCAAGTGCAAAGGGAGTAAAGGTGTCAAGCCTAATGACTAATCCAAGTCAATCTCAAGTCATCACAACTAACTCTTTACTAAGGGCAAGAGGTCCACCGTCAGAGTACAAAAACCGTAAGAGGACTAAAGTGCACGTAGTGTAATCCTAGCACAAGACAACATGGACAAAGGCATATCGTCGACAAGTGTATTTAACCCAAACCGTAACCTCAAATGAACACAAAAGGCACAACCTCCCAAGTCCGACTGAAGCGACCTCAAATCTCGACTCAACCAACCTTACTACTAAAGTCCAACAACTCTATGGATTTACTAAGGATCCTAAACCAACACTGCGCCAAGATATCTAACCAAGGTGTGTAAACATAGCACAAGGGACAACAAAGAAGGGTGTCCACGAAATCTATCGATAATGTTCTCTTATTATTCTGAGGATCGCACACTATCAAGTGCCAAGGGAATTCCATTACAAGTATATTCTAATATGATTTAGATCATCATTCTTACTTTTGTCCCATTCTAAAGTATAATCCGGAATTCCATTACAAGTATATTCCGTTCATGTGTTTTATCATCAATTTTGATAAATCCCGGGATCCCTAAAAGTCAAGTCCATCCCGTATTTATCTATAGCTCACAAGATGGTATGAATCCCAGAATCCCTCAAAATCAAGTCCATTCCGTATTCATTCATAGTTCGCTAAGGTGGTATGAATCCCAGAATCCCTAAAAATCAAGTCCATTCCGTATTCATCCAAGTATTGTTGTAACGTTGATAGGGAAAGGTCGGTCTAGTGGCTCGTCAACACACTATCCAATCCTAATCCGTCTTTCCCAAAGGCCGTTGGGAGGGCTCACGTTGCCCCCATTGTGCACAATGTCGTGGATGGAGCGACCACCCCGGGAATCCCTAAAAGTCAAGTCCGTTCCCGCATAAGAACATATCAATTCCCGTATCGTTGTAACAAATATTATCCTGGGAGTCCCTAAAGATCAAGTCCACTCCCGCATAAACGTCGCAAGTTTACTATGCTGAGAATCCCTACAATCAAGTCCATTCCCGCATAGAAACTAGTCCGTATTCTCGTTGGCCATCAGTCGCATTCTTGAGTCGTCGTTCCCATTTTCATTTCATAATTTACATGTGATAGATTCAAGGTTGAGTACGAGTAGCCCTCGTGGGGCACATCCTCAATATTGGGAGTTTATTTGGTATTTCAGACAGATCGTCGTTTTCCCGCCCTTCATCCTCAACCTTGACCACATCAAGGGCGACTAACCAAAATGTCCGCCTTTCTAAGTTGATCATCAAATTCATTGTCAACGACAACAAGCCCAAGTAGTATCAACGGGAGAGTTTATGCCTCTAACCTTGGCGATGCCAAGGGAGGTCCACATAATCAAGTGAAGTCGCCACAATTTCATTCACAATTTACCTCAAAGGGTCCATATTCATTAATTTGTGATACTCAACCCATCGCGACTCAACCCAAGTCTTACGACTTACTCAACGAGGTCAAATTCTCCAAATGGCCCATTTGCAATTTGCTAAGTCATTTTATCGAACATGTGGCGTCTATGAATGTATGGGTGACCGACCAATCTCATATCTACAATTTAACACTCGTGACATCAACCCAAGTTCGTATGATTCTACCGGAAGATTTCCATCCTAACCTCAAATATTATACAATCACAATTCTGTGGAAATCGTAGTACGAATATGGGAATCACACACACACGCATACATATTTGATAGAGATCAAGAATTTACCCACCGGAGCAATCGCCGGAGTAGTCGCCACAAACCGAACCTGCCACCGCGTAGATCGCCTCATCCTCTTCAATGTTCCTCAAGACCGCATCTCCATTGCTCCTCGCCGGAAAGTCGCCGGAGTTCCAAAAGTCGTCGGATGAACTCGTGATGGAGGTTGACGAAGAGCTCTTGATGAGGGGAACAAGATTTCTCCTTGGAGAAACTCCATTCAAGGCTTGGAAGGCCACCAATTTGTAGAGAGAGAGGGAGATTTTTAGAGAGAGGGGAAGAGAACTCGTTTTTTGGGTTCGAGAGAGGAAGTGAGATGTTAAAAATGTGTTCTGGACCATTCCCTACATAAAAATCGACTATATATACGCCCATGGGAAATACCAAAATGCCCTTAAAACGTTTCTCAAAACTATACCCGAAGCATCATTTCGAAATGCATAAGGAAGCACATATCAAAATATATGTGAAGGAAAACTGAGCAGAGGGCATTTCATATCAAAATGAAAGGGAGAAAAGGGCTGCTACATATCGAAATATAGCCTCAAAAGAGGGCAGCCAGGACCTTATATCGATATAAAGAAGGGTGGGAGAGACCTTATTTCGATATGAAAATATGTTGTGTGAAACTCAATGTTGGCGGGGAGTATTTTGGTCGTAACGTATTCGTCCGAACTCCGATTGACACGATTCAAGTTGAGTTGGATTCACCATTGAATTATCTACAACATTAATGAAGAATACATTTAGATTCAAAAAATATTTCTTGGACATAATGGGCCGGGAAGTCACTCGGCACATTGCCGGGATGACTCGAAACAATGCCAACCCAATACCGGGGGTTCTCACTACTCTTAAACCACTAGAGAATCATCTATCGAGCCCTGGCCTTCGTTGATTATATACAAATATACACTTTCATTAAAAAAACATTTAAGTTTCTAGGTCGTTACATCTCATACCCCTTAAAGAAATTTTGTCCTCGAAATCAAACAAGACAAGGAAGGGGATGCAAACCGTTCTACCGACTAACGAGACCAACATATTCATTCCTAAATTACGTAGTATCCACACCCCGGATTTTCAAACCATTTTTTTCAAAACAATTTAAATAAAAGCAGGGAGATCAACACTTGTAGTATCCACGCACTTCATTCAGTTTCTCATTACATCCAACATACAATATGAATAGAAAAGTGGAAGGTAGAATAAATGCCAAACGGCTACAACTGAAGTGCAGAGCAGAAAAGAAAGGAGAGGGTACATCCCACCCTTGGGAGCTAACAAAGTGCTAAAAGAAACCTGCTGCAAGCATCCCTGAAAACGCGGTAGCTGAGTAAGCTCCAAGCTTAACAATCTCAACAAGTCCCCGCAACAACCTGTAGGGGGGGACCACGAAGGTCTGAGCAACCACAGCTCAATAGATAAACTCCTGACCACTACCAAACATGCACGGACGGTGCATGCCTAGGAGGGGTCAGCACAAGTAGTAAAACTGTAAAGAGCAAGGGCAACAGCAGGGGTAAAGCTGTAAAGAGAAACACAAGTAGTAAAGTAAGAGAGAGAAGGCGACACAAAGCAGTAAGGCGACCTAGCTATAGGTCCGTCAACTACCTTCCTCAAGTGCAAGGGGAGTAAAGGTGTCAAGCTTAATGACTAATCCAATTCAATCTCAAGTCATCACAACTAACTCTTTACTAAGGGTAAGAGGTCCACCGTCAGAGTACAAAAACCGTAAGAGGACTAAAGTGCACGTAGTGTAAGCCTAGCACAAGACAACAGGAACAAAGGCATATCGTCGACAAGTGTGTTTAACCCAAACCGTAACCTCAAATGAACACAAAAGGCACAATCTCCCAAGTCCGACTGAAGTGACCTCAAATCTCGACTCAACCAACCTTACTACTAAAGTACAACAACTCTATGGATCTACTAAGGATCCTAAACCAACACTGTGCCAAGATATCTAACCAAGGTATGTAAACATAGCACAAGGGACAACAAAGAAGGGTGTCCACAAAATCTATCGAGAATGTTCTCTTATTGTTCTGAGAATCGCACACTATCAAGTGCCAAGGGAATTCCATTACAAGTATATTCCAATATGATTTAGATCATCATTCTTACTTTTGTCTCATTCTAAAGTATAATCCGGAATTCCATTACAAGTATATTCCGTTCATATGTTTTATCATCAATTTCGATAAATCCCGGGATCCCTAAAAGTCAAGTCCATCCCCTATTTATCTATAGCTCACAAGATGGTATGAATCCCGTAATCCCTCAAAATCAAGTCCATTCCGTATTCATTCATAGTTCGCTAAGGTGGTATGAATCCCGGAATCCCTAAAAATCAAGTCCATTCCGTATTCATCCAAGTATCGTTGTAATGTTGATAGGGCAAGGTCGGTCTAGTGGCTCGTCAACACACTAGCCAATCCTAATCCGTCTTTCCCAAAGGCCATTGGGAGGGCTCACGTTGCCCCCATTGTGCACAATGTCGTGGATGGAGCGACCACCCCGGGAATCCCTAAAAGTCAAGTCCATTCCCGCATAAGAACATATCAATTCACGTATCGTTGTTACAAATATTATCCTGGGAGTCCCTAAAGATCAAGTCCACTCCCGCATAAACGTCGCAAGTTTACTATGCTGAGAATCCCTACAATCAAGTCCATTCCCGCATCAGTGGCTAATAAGATTGAAAAAATAGCGAGGATTTTTCTATGGGCTAGAAGGGAGGGGGGCAGAAAATTGCACCTTATTAAATGGGAC
>NMUG010008647.1:0-11560 GCA_002855965.1 Monotropa hypopitys
TGTCCGACTGAAAAATACAAAAATACTTTTAAAACAAAAATTCCTAGATTCGATCCATTCAGTGAAAACTTGCAGTAGCTGGCTGACTCAGGATCACAGAAATATTTTGTGAATCGGGTAATACCGAATCACTCAATATTCTGTTGGAATCTCAAAATCAAAAATAGAAGCATTCTTTCCAAAAAAAGGCCAGAGTTCTGTCCGATTAAAAAATGCAAAAACCATAAAAAAGATCATAATTCAATTCGTTCTTCAAATTCTTTTTATAAAATCTAAAAAACAGAATCAAGGCATTGCCCATCTGTAAACCCCTTTTAAGTTCATTCAAGCATTAGTTTTATGTTTATTTCTCTTGGCCGAGAAATCATTGATTTTTAAATTAGAAGAAATTTTGCTTTTGAAAAGGAAGTACCGAAAGGGCGAATGGGGTGCCTAACACCTTCCCCATTCGTAACCAAATCTCCGAACCCAATTTTCTGATTTTGCAGACCATCCTTTTCTTAATAAAACCGGTGACTTGGCACACCATAACTCTATGCCGAGTGGCGATTCTGAAAAACAGATTAATAATATGATATATATTGCCTTGGCAATTATAAAACCGTTATTAAGTTTGAATATTTTAAAATCAAGTAAGTCCAACCACCATCAAAATCATTTTCAAACATCGCATTAAACCTCGAAAATACAAAGTACGCCATCCAGAAACGCGACCCCTTAGAACATCGGGCGGAAGCGAAGAAGGGAGGCGGAAGAATTTTCCCGGCGCGACAGTAGTGACTGATGCTCAGAGGGTTACATTGACTACATTTAATTTGAAAGGGAGTGTTCGCAATTGGTGGGAAACTACCAAGACGCAGTTGACAGTTCCAGAGAGGGATCCAACGGTAATTCCAGAGGTGACTTGGGATCGAGTGGTATGGGCGTATGAAGACCAATACTGTCTATTGAGTTACAAATATGCACAGGAGGCTGCATTTATGAGATTGGAACAGAGGAGTATGATAGTTGCTAACTACGAGGCACGTTTTGCTGAGTTATCTCGATATGCACCAGATATGGTTGACGTTGAGGACAAGAAGTGCCGTAAATTCCAGAAGGTGTTGCATGTGGATGTAAAGAATAGATTGACACCATTTAGATAAAGGAATTATGTGGATGTGATTGACATGGCCATATAGTTCAGGAAGAATGTACAAGATTACTGGGAAAGTCGAAAAAGGGGTAGGTTTAATTCCAGATCAGAGGGAACACCGAGTAGTGGTCAGAGGCCACTGCAGCCACAGTCACAGAGTTACAGTGGGATGCAGAGAAGTAAGGGTCCTAGATGGTGGGGTAGACAGAGCCAGAGTAGTGGAGGATAGAAGATGTCCAGGGACACATTTAGGGCGAGGCACTATTTTCATTGTGGCTCAATTGATCATATAGTGAGGGACTATCCTGAGAAGGTGCCAGCATTTCGATGTTTTAACTGCAATGAAGTGGGTCATATGGCTAATCAGTGTCCGAAGTTGAAAGAAAAGACAACTTCATTTGCAGATAGTGTATCAAAAGGGAAATGGAAAAGTGTGGCGACATCTACAGTGCCGACCAGAGTTTTTGATATGACTCGTTAGGGGGATGAAGCTTCACCAGATGTTGTTACAGGTACAATTATAGTTTATAATCATGTTGTACGAATGTTAGTAGATCCAGGATCGACACACTATTTTATTGATGCACTGTTTGTTGAATATCTGCATGTATGTTGTGAATTGTTACACTGTGCATTAGCTATATCTACACCAATATGAGAAGTTATTGTTGTTAAGGGGTATTATCCAGGCTGTGACTTAGATATTGGGGGACACATATTGGTAGCTGATTTGGTGCCACTTCTTATGACCGATTTTGATATTATTCTTGGGATGGATTTCTTATCTCAATATCGGGAATTAGTTGATTGTTTTTCGAAAGAAGTTTTTCTGAGATCACTAGAAGGAGTTGAGATTAAATTCTGTGGTGAGAAAAGTAAGTCGATAGGTAAATTGATTTCAGAATTGAAGGCTAGTACATTATTGAATAAGGGTTGTGAGGGATATTTGGCTTACGTAGTTGATACAGAGAAGTCAGAGGCCAACATAGAAGATCTACCAGTGGTGAGGGAATTTGTTGATGTATTTCCAAATGAATTGTATGGGGTTGTGCCTGATAGAGAAGTGGAATTCACTATTGAGTTAGTACTAGAGACTCAATCTATTTCTATTGCACCTTATCGCATGGTACCAGCTGAGTTTTTAGAGTTGAAAATTCAGTTACAGGATCTTCTTGACAAGGGATTCGTACGACCGAGTGTTTCTACTTGGGGTGCACCAGTCTTATTTGTTAAAAAGAAGGATGGTTCGATGCGCATGTGTATTGATTACAGGCAGCTGAGCAGGGTGATAGTTTTTAATAAGTATCCATTGTCACATATTGATGATCTATTTGACCAACTGAATGGGGCATCTGTCTTTTCTAAAATTGATTTGAGATCCGGGTATTATCAGGTGAAGGTCCGAGATAGTGATGTGTCGAAGACAACTTTTAGAACAAGATATGGGCATTATGAATTTCTGGTTCTTCCATTCGATTTGACTAATGCATCGTTGATATTCATGGATCTTATGAACCGTATCTTTCAACAATATCTAGACTCATTTGTGATTGTATTTATCGATGACATCCTGGTATATTCTAAATCTTTGGAAGAGCATGAGCATCATTTGCGTATTATTCTGCAAACTCTTTGAGATCATCAGTTATTTGGGAAATTCAGTAAGTGTGAATTTTGGCTGAATCAAGTTGTATTCTTGGGGCATGTGGTATCTAAAGATGGGATTAGTATGGATCCGAAGAAAGTTGAAGCTGTGATTCATTGGGAAAAGCCGACCAGCATATCTGAGATTCACAGTTTTTTGGGATTGGCAGGATATTATCACAGGTTAATTTAGGGGTTTTATTCGATTGCACTACCGATGACTAGGGGTACAATTTATGTGGATTGATGAATGCGAAAATAGTTTTAGATTCTGAAATAGAGATTAGTGACAGCACTAGTTCTAGCTATACCTGAGGGTCCTAATCGCTTTGTGATTTATAGTGATGCATCTTTGCAAGGTTTGTGGTGTGTTTTGATGCAGAGGGGTAATGTTATTGCATATGCATCTAGACAGTTAAAGCCACATGAGCTGAATTATCCGATTCATGATCTAGAGTTGGTTGCGATTGTTGTTGCTTTGAAGTTATGGTGTCACTATCTATATAGGCCAACTTGCGAGTTATATACAGATCATCAGAGTATGAAGTATCTTTTTACCCAGAAAGATCTGAATCTGAGGCAGCAAAGGTGGATCGAGCTAATATCAAATTATAATTGTATTATTCACTACTGTTCGGGGAAGGCTAACATAGTTGCTGATGCTTTGAGTCAGAAAACAGTGGGTAGTCTATCTTGTTTATCTTGTGCCAGAGTGGAGAACTTATTTTCTATTCAAAAGACAAGCATTCTATTATTATTATTTGATGCTGATGTTCTTTTGGCTCGATTCTATATTCGACCATTATATATTGATCGTATTTGCGATGGGCAATCTCAAGATAATTCTTTAGTATCATTGAGGCAATGGGTCGAGAAGGGAGAGTTACCTGATTTCCATATCCGAGAAGATGGTATTCTTGTAATTGGTGATAGATTGTGTGTTCTGAATGATGATATTTTAAAGCAGAAAATTCTAGAAGAAGTACATGGATCTGCTTATGCTATGCATCCGGGTAGCACAAAGTTGTATCGAAATCTGCGACAAAATTTCTGGTGGAAGGGAATGAAAAGGGCAGTTGCTGAATTTTTCTCCAAATGTGTTATATGTCAGCGGGTGAAGATTGAACATCAGAGACCGGAAGGGTTGTTACAAAATTTTCCAATACCAGAATGGAAATGGGAATATGTGACGATGGACTTCATTGTTGGGTTGCCACATTCTAAATCATGTTATGATTCGATATGGGTAATAGTGGATCCTCTCACGAAATCATCTCATTTTCTGGTTGTCAATACAACCTACAAAGTGGAAAAGTATGCATAGTTTTTTGTAGAGCAGATTATCTGGCTATATAGGGTACCAATGTCTATCGTTAGCGACAGAGATCTGAAATTCACTTCGAGATTCTGGGTTAGTTTACAGAATGCTTTGGGAACAACTTTGAAATTTAGTATGACATTTTATTTGCAAACAGATGGCCAATCTGAGCATACGATACAAGTACTGGAAGATATGCTATGGGCATATGTATTAGACTTTGTTGGTAGTTGGGATTTCTATTTGCCATTGATGGAATTCGCCTACAACAACAGTTATCACCGTAGTATTAGAATGGCTCCATACGAAGCACTGTATGGTTAAAGATGTTGATCTCCTATTTGTTGGGATGATGTTGGGGACCGATAGTTATTGGGACCCGATTTGGTATAGTAAACATCAGATAGGAATAGAATTATCCAGGAGAGGCTGAAAATTTCACAGAGTCGTCAGAAAAGTTACGCAGATAACTGCAGAAGGGACTTGGTATTTGCAGTAGGGGATTGGGTATTTATCCGAGTTTCTCCGTGGAAATGGGTGATGCATTTCTGAAAAAAGGGTAAACTTGAACCGCAATACATTGGGCCTTACGAGATTGTGGACAGAGTTGGAGAAACTGCTTACAAATTAGCATTGCCAGAAGAATTGTCGCGACTACATAATGTATTTCACATTTCAATGTTACAAAAATTTATTTGGGATACATTAGTTATTCTGAAATCTGTTCCAGTTGAATTGAAAGAAGACTTGTCATTTGAGGAGTATTCGATACGGATCGTGGATCGAAAGGAATAGAAGCTCCGAACAAAGGTTGTGTCATGGGTCAAAGTGATATGGAAACATCACGGGACCGAAGAAGCCACCTGGGAGGGGGAAGAAAGTATGAAAAATCACTATCTATACCTTTTCGATGCAGGCATTTTAAATTTCAGGGACAAAATTTTCTAAGTGGGGGAGAGTTGTAAGACCCGACTTAAAAAATACATCATTTAATTCGTTAAATGTGTATTTAATTATTTTATGATGATAATTGTGGATTTGGAGCAGTTAAAATAAGTTGTTTCATTAATATGAGATTTTCAAATCAATAAGTTTAACCCTTATGAGTTAAAATTTTGTTACAAAACCTTAAAATTAGAAGGCAGTAGAGGGTTGGGTAATCGGTCACCCAGTATAGAGGGGTAATCGAAAGCACATAAGTGGGAAGTTATAGGACCTTAAGCCTGTAACTTGCATAACCTGTAGCGCAAAATAGGGCACAACCGGTAGCGCATTTGCGAAATAGTTGTGGTATTTTGGTCTTTTGATTGAAGCGGTGGGTTTTATTATTATTCATTTTTGGATATACTACTGTAGCTGTCGAATTCATATCATTTTGCCGTAAGTGCTAAGTTGAGAGTAAGAGAGAGAGAATAATAATAATAATAATAATAACAAGAAGAACAAGGGTTTTGAATCGAAGTGTTTGATTTGAAGGAAGATTGGTAAGTAAATTCATTTTAGCATAATTATCTGATCTTGTTCTTGATTCTATTAAGTGAGTTCTTCTCGTAGATGTTTTTATACCAGGGTTCCTCACGGAATTGTTTTGAATTGATTAATAAAGTGGGTTTGTGAAATCGTTAAGAAATTGATTCGATTTAATACATGAAAAATGTTCTATAATTGTTAGATAGTAATTTCTTACATATCGAGTAGTGTTTCCATTGTTGTTTGGCTGTATCGAAGAACCTGTGTTGTGTATTTGATGGAAAAACGAAGATGAGCAGTGTTTGCTACTTTCTGAGATTTACGTTCAGTGTAGGCGTAACCGGTTATGCGATTCTGTGCATAACCGGCAGCGCACGGTTTGGTTTTGGGTAACCGGTAGCGGCAAAATGAGGGCAACTGGTTACGAGAATTTGACTGTTTTTTGGGCAGTTTGTTTGAAACTCTGAAATTAAGGTTTAAATATTATAGAAATCAATAAAATGTGGAAAAATAATAAAAATAATGTAATGTGAGTTATTAAATGCAAATTTATTTAATTCTTTTTGCATTTATTTATTGTTCAAGCTTATTATTTATCATTGCTAATGATTTTAGCGTGGACAGGTGAGGAGGCAAGTGGCATTGAGCCTCCCAAGAAATAGTGTGGTTGGTACATGGTTTCTACACGCACTGTGAGTATATAGGAACGTACTTTAATTTCTGTTCTTACATTTATGCTTGTAAATGCATGTGTGTGTGAGATGGGGAAAGACGGCGGATGCGCCAAGAGCACAACGTGCTTTGCCAAGAGGCGTTTGTCATCAGTGGGGTTCTTGATGACTGTGTGTGTGTGCATGTTTACAGTATTTAATGTTTTAGCATAAATTACTATACTTCTGACATATTCCTGCATTTTCCCAATCATGATGGATGTATGCAGATTTGATCGAGTATTAGAGTTGGTGTTGGTTCAAGTCCATTACTGGTTCGGTAAGAGTTTAGCACACTTTTGGGCTGATGTAGATAGGATCCTGTGGTGTCTCACTTTGTTCTTACCTTAGTGTGTAGGTTGGACTTTTAGTTGTTGTACTTTATTTATTGTTTCAGCATGTTGTAATAACTTATAATCTTTTCAGTTTTAGTTATTTGTTTTCCGCTCCTAGTAGTTGTTTTTATAATTTAATAAAAATGTGATAGATTAGATTTCTTTTTATGAATGGAAATCTTAGACGAGCATGATTAGGTACATGCCACTTCATCCCTTATAGTCACATTTTGACTAGAATTTAGTGATTAATCATGTTTTAGGCCGCGATCCCCGTTCAATGCTACCTCACTTGAGTTGGGTGTTGGGGCGGGGTGCAACACTGATCCTTCGGGAAGTAGACAATCGGCAACGGTTAGGGTCAAGCGATCAGTGTCTGATTTGGAGGAATGAGTGGGTTCCTTGCAAAGATAGAAAGGGGTCCTCCTATTTGGTTCCTACAAAACAATGGTTAGTGCCCACCGATCGGTTATGACCGATGGGGCCTCCGAAGCTTAAGTTAGTCCTTTTTTTAGAAAAAATACAAAACATAGTTTAAGTTGGTCAGAGTACTATCTCAGAGAGCAGAGCCCCTTAAACAGTACCTTTAAGGGGTATTTATAGGGGAGGGCCGACTTGGGGCCCAAGATTGGCACATGAACCGCACGTCGTGGGCTCCCCCATGTGACACTGGCCCCGAATGTTGTACATACTAGGCCAAATGGGCCGATGTGGTTGGTGGGCCGGTGTGGTCATACGAATGGGGGATCCGCGAGCGGGCATACGAGATGCTTCATTTTGGGTTACTGTCGGAAGGTGGACCTTCTGCTAGATAGTCGGTCGACCGGGAGCCGTGTCCTTGCCACAAGGATCACGCATGATGCTCTACCGATCGGTGTAGTAGCCAGAGGTCTGGGGGTTACTTGTCCGATAAGGCCCACTCTATACGGATGTTTTTAATGCGTCATGAGGTCTGAGCTCTGGATCTCTCCCATTGGGAACGTTGTTATGTTTTGCTGAAGTGGACTGTTGGATCTTAGGTTTAGGCCTCCGGATATGGGGTATCTGCCAAAGGTCCATTAGGCTGATGATTCGGGATGTTGGGAGATGTTCAGGTTCTGGAAGTGCGTATGACTCCCTACGATGGATCCGACCCCCTAAGGTCAAGGTCCGGCCACCACAATAGCCCCTCAATCTTTCCCAACTCTGTTGGAAAAAATTGATCATGGGATGCCAGACACTTCGCTTCGGTAGGGCGAGTCTTTTTGGGCATACACTAACATCATCTAACAGTAGCAGGAGAATAATTAAATACGGATGTCAGTGCTTCGCCGCATGCCGTATCCTGATTCATTGGTCAAATGGAACTCATCGGTACTTATGTAAAGATTAATTATTTGACGGCTGTGACTAGTACCTGATTTGGGCCTATAAATAGGATGTTGTAATTGAATGTTCGGTACTTACATCGCGCACACAGACCTCCGGAGAGCTTCCCATTCTTTGGCCAGCACATTTAGTTATCCTGCATGGATCAAATTGTCGACTTGGTCATGCTCGACTCAAGCCTAAGCTCTAGTTTGGACACTGTATATTGTCTTAGCTCAGATGATTTGGCACCTGACGTTAGTTCCCGAGTGTCTTCCGAAGCTAGGAACTTGGCTTCAAAAGTCTCAACCCGGACGCAGCCCCCGACCGGAGAATGAACTAGAATCGTCTGGCACTTTTCAGATGATAGTGAACCTGAATATACAGTTTTGGCAGTCCGACCAAATAAGGCCCTCGGAGGCCAGATCATAGCATTAGGGGGGATCTCCCCTGTCCATACCTAGACTATTTTTATAAGGGGTTGCCCCGGATAGATGAGTTCTACCACTAGTATGAAATTCCGATGTCGGTGAACTTTGCAGAGGTGGGGTCTGAAGTTTCTTATGCGGAAGAGCAGGCGACCATTCCCCTGATGGAGATAACCGAAGGGGGATTGAAGATTTTTTCTCCCTTTTTCTTTGGGCATTCCTGTGCTCGTTCAGACTTTCCCCCAGTCAACTGTCGATGAATAGCTACCAGATCATTGACTGTATCTGGGCATTGTATAAGTGGGAGGGCCTGGATTTTCATATGGCAGACCTGATAGGTTTATTTTCTCTTTCTCAGAACCGAGCATCCGGTAGGTACTTCCTTCCCGCCCAGAAGCCATACGAGGATGTCATCGCGAGGTTGCCAAACTCTGAGAGGTGGGCCAATATCTATTTGTAGCTTTTCGGAGAATACAATTTTGGTCCTGATGAGGAGCGTCGACATCCTGTACCGACAAAGCCAGGCAACCTAGGTTGGAGTCATACTCCCTTCCTTCAGATGTCCATGACTCCAGATTTTTATAACCCTTCTTTCTTTATGAAGATGTGTCCGCGATCTACAAATACATGAGAGGGGATGCCTTGGAGGCCCGGATTGAAGCACTACTGAGGTGTATGGGCAGGGATGCTCCCACTCTACTAGGATACGAGCCAACGTACCAAATTTTCTAGAAGACCGGAAGACCAGAGGAAAGAGAAAGGCAGTGGTAGTTCCCCATGGTCGTGCCCCCTCTTGGAAGCAATTTAGTCTTTTTAATACTTTGAGGGGGAGCCTTCGACGATTAGGGTAGGAAATGCCGAAGGGCTAGTCAGGGAAGCCCCAACCCATCTGCCATTTCGGACGGTTACTCCAGTAGAGGAGGCTACCACAAGAACTTCAACTATCCCCCCACCTGTTTCTCCTCAGCTGTGTGGGGTGAAAGAGGAGCCCCTCGATTTCAATGATATACTGGAGGGGGTTATGTATAATGCCATGCGCAATGTCAGACCTCATCCAACTGATCCATCCCCACCTATACTATGGGCTCCCAGCTTTCATAAATACTTAAGGATGCCTTTGATGACAACGGACAGCGTGCATGCCGACCCAACAGTCGCGCACCCCCTCCTCCGGGCACTCGAGCTACCGACTGATATAAGGTTCTTCCAACTTCGGTGGTGGGGATGTATGATTATGCCGGAACAAGCCTTATATAGGTACCATAGACCCTCCTTTAATTAAGGTTGCCATTTTTCTTACTAACAGTGATTTTTGGCTTTTACAGGCTTGCCAATGTTTCTCCGGGATGTACAAGACCACCAAACTGCACTTCGGGGGGCTTATAGGTGGGAGTGTCAGGCCCGAAAAGCAGAAACTGGTTTTGGGGCCATCGTAGCCCAGAAGGACCTCCTTCTTCGGTAGCTTATAAAGGTATCGACAGAGCAGAGCTGACTGAAAGAGAGACTTGCTGAGGCCGAGGGTAGTCTCTGACAACTAGAGGGAGGCTCCGAGGAGAGACATAAGAAGGCCGTTGTTGATAACGGTGTCAAGGCCTATGCTGAGGGGTACAATGATGCCGAAGAAGAGTATCGGTGACAAGTACATAAGCTTTGCCTCGAGGCTCATGAGGTCGGCTATAAGGGGCTACAACATAGCATTTAAAGAGGCATGGAGATAGGCGCTTGATGCCGTAGGAGTACCCGATGATTCACCCCTTAGAGCTGATGTGCCTGAGCTAGATCCAAAGATCCCTTCTTTGGTGTTGCCAGATAAGGAGCCACTTGTCGGCCCGTCGGAAACTCTCTTGCCAGAGCAATTATAATGTGGCCCTTCTTGCTATTTTGGATGCCAGATTTTTTGGTTATATTAATCTATTAACATGATAAAATAAGAATATCAATTCTGAGTTACCTTATTTCTCGTCCAGAGTGCGCCGAACAGGATTTCATCCCTCGATAACTGATAGAAGTCCGGAGTGATAAAGACTGAGGAGACCATATAAAATAGGATGCCTCCGTCAGTGTTGAGACCTGGGATATGCCGGATGGTATAAGATCCCTCAATAGTTGATAGAAATCCAGAGGGATAAAGACAGAGTGGAATGTATAAAATAGGATGCCTCTATCAGTGTTGAGGCCCAGTATATGTCGGACAATTAAGATGGCCTGTGATTGGCACTCAAAAGTGTAAATCAATGCCATCATTTCTCTTAACTTTCGCATAGTTTCATTGCTTAAAGCTTGGCATTAGTATGGTTTTCATGTTAACATCTATTTTGGATCGTTATTGTGTATCCAAGCTAAAATGGCATATTTTGTAGTCCTTGGCATGTGAATTTATTTTACAGGTCATTTGATGGAAGGTGGAAGCAAAGGAGGAAGGGGTTGAAGAAAAAAAGGCCAAAGGCTAATTTCCCCAACAGAACCTCCTATTCTCGGTAATGCAAGCCCCAATTACCGGGAATGCAAGAATACAAGAAGGAAGAAGGACTCCAGAAAAATTAAAGCACGAACTTCCGGAAATACAAGCTCCAATTTCCGAAAATACAAGCTCCAATTTCCAGAAATACAAGAGTTAATTTTTGGGAAAAATCTGAAGTGGGGACAGAACCTCCAATTCCCGGGAATGCAAGCACCAATTACCGGAAATGCATAAACTTCAGAGAAATTAAAGCACGAACTTCCGGAAATACAGGCTCCAATTTCCGGAAATACAAGGGTTAATTTTTGGGAAAAATCTGAAGTGTGTCCCTCTTTGTCCACCTGTTCTGTAATAATTTTTATGCGATTTTCATTATTTTTTCCCCCAAACTTTTGGGGAATTCTTTCTAGAGCCCTAGAGCAAGTCTATAAATAAGAGGGCTTAGGTATTTTGTAAGGAGGCTTGAGGTTAGACAACCCATAGTTGTATTTTCTGCTCTGTTTTCTTTATTTTCTATTCTAGTTGTTCTTCTTTTCTGAATTTGAGTATTGAATTGAATTATGTTTTCATTAGTTGTGGTTCCCTTAGTTTTAGGGATTTGATCTAAGGAAATTAGTTGAATCCGATTATCTCTTCTCTCTTTCTCTTCCCCATTTGATTTTTAATGATTGAGATGAAGTGGGTCTAGATCTATATGTTTGAAACTAATTGA
>NMUG010008648.1:0-11559 GCA_002855965.1 Monotropa hypopitys
GGGGATTTTCATAAGACTTGTTCTAGCATGCAATTGACTCAAGCATTATAAATATAAGACCCTAGGAACTCCATTTAAACCACCAATTTCATGATAACATCTCAAACCCTAGGTCAATTTTACCAAAAATATGCATATACGAAATTTCTCAAAAATGATAGGATTTCAAAGAGAGGGAGAAGAAAACATAACCTAGAACATAGCAAGTGATGAATATCACCCTACTTTGAGAGCTTGGAGCAAACCCTAGAAATTTGAACTCGGCGAATGACGAAACTATTCGGCTTGTTGGAAAGCCCTTGATGAGGAGATCAAGGTTTCTCCTTTGATTTTCTTCAAACTCCCTTAGGAAGCTAGCCAAATGGAGGAGAGAAGGGAGAGAATCAATGGAGGTTTGAGGGAGGTAGAGAGAGAGTGAGGGTGAAAGTGACGGAGAAAGAGACTCCCACACATTTTTAGCCCTAAGGGTTTGGAAAAGAGGTGAAAAGACCAAACTAGCCCTCATTAAACTCTCCCAAAAACACAATCTGCGACCTTCGTCCGGACGATCCCTGACCGTCGTCCGGACGACGCACCTTCGTCCGGACGGGAAACCCCCGTCGTCCAGACGACAACTCTTGAAGCAAAATGGAACTTCCCTGCTGACCTCGTCCGGACGACACCTCACCGTCGTCCGGACGACCGAACCTGAAAGTTTTTGACTCCTTCCTGCCTGGCTCGTCCGGACGAGCCCTGACCGTCGTCCGGACGACCGAACCAGAAAACGTGCTGAATTGAGTCATTTGACTCTGGTTCGACCATCCTTCAGTTTCGACACTTCTACAACGTTCCTTACATCGAATAGACGTCCTAAGGCTCTCCCACCCCCTCGCTCAAGATCATCCGAAGTCTAGAAATGTCGATAAATAATTAAAACATCGAAATTTAAATCCAAAAACACGAGTCATGACACCTCAACCTCCTTAAAAGGATTTCGTCCTCGAAAGCTTCTAAGGTAAAAGCGTAAACGTTTATACAATTTGAGTCCAAGTTGAAAAACAAAACCACAAAAAATCAAAATAGCTCCGGATACTTGCTACGCATTGCGTCTTCGCGTTCCCAAGTTGCTTCTTCCATTCCGTGGTTGTTCCATAAAATCTTCAATAGAGGAATCGTCTTCCCGCGGAGCACTTGTTCTCTCGAGTCAAGGATACGTATCGGCTTTTCTTCATAGGACACATCGGCTTCAAGCTCAACATTTGACCAATCTATGACGTGTGACGGATCCGGCTCATACTTACGCAACATAGAAATGTGGAAAACATCGTGAACGTTGGAAATATTTGAAGGCAAGGCAAGGCGGTAAGCAACCTCTCCAATCTTCTCGATGATGTCAAACGGCCCAATGAAATGAGGCGTCAACTTCCCCTTTTTCCCAAAATGCGAAATACCACGACGAGGTGACACTTTCAAGAAAACGTGGTCACCAACCTCGAAATAAAAAGGTGTACGACGTCGATCGGCATAACTCTTGTAGCGACTCTGAGCCATAAGCAATCTCTGGCGTATCATCTTGATCTGCTCCGTAATCTGCTGTGTCATCTCCGGTCCAACAATAGCGGACTCTCCCACATCAAGCCAACAAACTGGTGAACGACAAGGTCTACCGTACATAGCCTCGAAAGGCGCCATGCCCAAACTCGAATGATAACTGTTATTGTAGGCGAACTCAATCAGCGGCAAATGATCTACCCAACTCCCCTGAAAATCTAATACACAAGCTCGTAACATGTCTTCCAAATTTTGAATTGTGCGCTCGGACTGACCATCTGTCTGAGGATGAAACACCGTGCTAAACATGAGCTTCGAACCAAGAGAAGCCTGTAAACTCCGCCAAAAACGAGAAGTGAATCGGGGATCTCGATCAGATACGATAGATGACGGCACACCATGAAGTCGGATAATCTCTCTAACGTACAACCGGCTCAAAGAATCTACGGACTGAGCGACACAGATAGAAAGGAAATGTACTGTCTTCGTCAATCGGTCAACGATGATCCAAATAGCATCCTGTCCACCAGGCGATTTCGGAAAGCCTGAAGCAAAATCCATCGTCACGTGCTCCCATTTCCACTCGGCAATCGGTAACGGCTGAAGTAAACCCGCTGGTTGCTGATGCTCCACCTTCACTTGCTGGCAAGTAAGGCACCTCGAAACAAATGTCGCCACATCCCTCTTCATTCCTGGCTACCAAAACTGTCGTCGAAGATCGTGATACATTTTCGTCCCTCCGGGATGAACAGCTAAAGGAGAATGATGAAACTCGTGTAATATACCTCCTCGGCAAGAATCGGGAACGAACAACTGCCCAAGATAGCGCAAGCTGGTATCTGAATGAATCATCCAACCCTGTCGAGCGTCACCACTAAGAAATTTTGCACGCAACTCTGCCGCCTCTGAATCATCTGCCTGAACCTCAATCACCCAACGAGAAAGCTCCGAATGAATAGATAGATTACATAAAGTGGCCTGCTCTCCGGTTTCCTCCGCATGTAACACAAACGGACCTAAGTCCTCCATCGCCCTCCAATCAAGAACTGTTAAACTAGCCAAGTGAGACGATTTCCTGCTCAATGCGTCCGCAACGACGTTTGCCTTACCGGGATGGTAATGCAACTCGAAATCGTAATCTTCCAAATGTTCCATCTAACGCCTCTGCCGCAAATTAAGCTCCTTTTGTGTGAACAAGTACTTCAAGCTTTTATGGTCGGAGAATACCTCAAACTGTTTGCCGTATAAATAGTTTCGCCACATCTTTAACGCAAAAACGATCGCCGTTAACTCCAAATCATGTGTCGGATAGTTTGCGCTCGTGAATCTTCAATTGCTGTGAACCGTAAGCCACAACCTTTCCTCCTTGCATCAAGACGCAACCCAAACCATCATGTGAAGCATCACAATAGACCGAATAGCCAACTCCTCGCTTGGGAACAATAAGGATAGGCGCTGAAGTAAGCCGCCGCTTCAACTCCTCGAAATCCATCTCGCATTTTTCATCCCAAGAGAACGGAATACCCTTTCGAGTCAAACGAGTCATCGGTCCAGCTAACCGAGAGAAATCTAGAACGAACCGTCGATAGTAACCCGCAAGACCAAGAAAACTACGAACATCAAAAACGCTTTGAGGACGGGGCCACGAAGAAACTGCGTCAATCTTACTTGGATCCACCGAAACTCCACCTTGCGACACAACATGTCCAAGAAACTTCACCTCCGGCAACCAAAACTCACATTTGCTCAACTTGGCATACAAGTGGTGTTCCCGCAACAATTCTAATACAACTCGAAGGTGAACCTGATACTCCTCTTCTGAAGCCAAATAAATAAGAAGATCGTCGACGAAGACTACGACAAACCGGTCAAGATGGATACGGAAGATGCGATTCATGAGATCCATGAACGTAGCTGGAGCATTTTTCAAACCGAATGACATAACCACAAACTCATAGTGACCATAACGAGTACGAAACGCAGTCTTCGGAATGTCTTCCGTCCGTACCAATAACTGATGATAACCGGAATGCAAATCGATCTTGGAGAAGCAAGTAGAACCACGTAACTGATCGAACAAATCGTCTATCCTAGGCATAGGATACTTATTCTTCACGGTAACTCGATTCAGTTTCCGGTAATCAATACACAATCGTAAAGAACCATCCTTCTTCTTTGCGAACAACGTTGGCGCATCCCAAGGCGAAGAACTTGGCCGAATGAAGCCTAACTCATATAACTCTTGCAACTGGGACTTCAACTCCCGTAACTCTGCCGGCGCGAATCTGTAAGGAGGTACTAAAATCAGAGACGTACCAGGTAATAAGTCGATGGATAACTCCACCTCTCGCCTAGGTGGTAAACCGGGCAACTCTGTCGGAAACACATCGGGGAACTCACAAACAACTGGGGGCAACTCCCCACGTAAAGAAGAATCGTCATCAAGACTGAGACTGGCCAACATACAACTGATGGACTCGCGATCCCTCGGATCATGGAAAGAATAATCGATGGACTCTTTCTGGTCGCCATACACATAGAAATAAAGTCCTCCTGGAGAGAACAATCGCACTCGGCACCGATGACAATCAATGTGGGCATGGAAGGTAGACAACCAATCCATCCCTAGAATCAAGTCGAAACCGGACATCTCCAAATCAATGAAATCGAAAGTAAACTTGTGATCCTCGAGAGTCAACTCACAATCCCGGCATATACGATCTAAATGAACACGGCCCCCAACCAAAGTGTCAACGAACATAGGTGGGTCTAGAACGTCCAAGTCTAACTCTAATGCACGGACAAAGGATGCCGCTAGGAAAGAATGTGATGCACTCGAATCAAACAATACACTGGCCCAAGAATTATAAACAAGAAACATACCCCGCACGACTAAGGACTCTGGCTGCTGATGGTACACAGATGATGTAGGAGTGGCTGGAATGGCAAAGACTCTGCCCTGGGTCATCGGACCCTGCTGGTGCCCTCCTCTAGGTTGATGCTACTGTGTAGATCTGGCGGGAATCTGAACTCCTCCAGTGCGGGAAGCCTGGACCGAGCCAGAAGGTCCTGACTGGTATGGATGCTGCTGTCCACTCCTCTGCTGCGACTGCTGCTGCTGCTGTGCTCTCACATCACCACGACCACTGCCCTTCTCTGGGCAATCTCTAACCAAATGGCCCGCCTGGCCACAGTCATAGCAAACTGGTGCTCTGCAATCCACCCTCACGTACCCTGGCTGATGGCATCTATGACATACCCTTGGACCCTGCACTGAGCCTGAACTAGCCTGAGATCTCTGACCCTGGGAAAAGCGAGACTGCTCTCGTGACCGCTTCCTCCCGAAGCTGCAAAAGAAGAAGAACTAGAGTTGGAACCCTGTCGACGAGGTTCCCACACCCTCGCCCTCGATGCGAAGTCCCTCTGCTGGTGATGATCTCTCTTGGGCTCTACCGCCCTGGCGCAATCCACAAGATCTGCAAAAACTCTAATCCGGTGACCCATGACCATCCGCTGAATAGAAGGGTGAAGGTCCTTCTCAAACCTCTTACACTTCCATTCCTCTGAACTGACCACGTCCATCACGAATCGTGATAAAGCCTGGAATCTCAAAGTATACTGGGACACAGACATTCTCCTCTGTTCTAAATACTCAAACTGCTCTCTCAGCTGATCCTTGTAGCTCTCTGGAAAGTACTGGTTCTCGAAAACAGCTAAGAAGTCTGCCCATGTCATGGTGCTGATGGGATCCATGATAGCCTGTGGATCAGCATCTCCACCGGCTAGAAGACTAGCGCGTCTCATCTCAACAATGGAACTCCACCACAGAATAGCCTCTCCTGAAAACTGGTAGGACGCAAAAGTAATACGCAACTTATCCTCTCCAATGCCCAATGTGTCGAATACCCTCCGAATTTCTACTAGCCAATGGTCAGCCTCAAGTGGCTCACCTTCCCCACTGAACTTGGGAGGGTTCATCCTTCTGAATTCTCGCAAAGCATCAAGAGTGCGGTCACCCGCATTACCCCTAGGAAGGGCAAATCCCCGACTAGCTTCGACCATGGTGGCCGCAAGCTCTCGAGCGAATTGACCAGGAGCGATAAGCCCCTCAGGAGCAGGAACCGGGATAACGGGAGGTACAACATCCTCCACACCTGCTCGGTGATCGTCCACTTCCTCGCTATGAGCTTCCTCAACATCGTTCCTACGACCTCTTCCCAAAGCTATGTTACGACGTGGAGGCATTCTACCAAAGATCATGAATAAGATAAGAATAGAGCACATGACAAGGCTCGAATGGATAGTTCAATCAACTATGTAAAGTCTCAATCAAGGAGAAGTAAACTCAATCATATCAAGAAAAGGATTCTCATACTCAATGGAATCAACAAACAGGGGTACAACCCAAGAATAGAGCAATGCACATGAAGTTCTCCCTTGACCGACACCAACCTACGGATCATTACCAATGCATGCTCAAATGCTCACACACACATGCTAGATGATGTAAATTTAAACTCAATGCACCCATAGAGACTAAGAGTCTCCCCAAAGGCCTAAGTTTTCGAAACCGAAAGCTCTGATACCAAGTTGTCACGCCCCGGATTTTCAACCCTTTTTTTGAATAACATTAAAATACTATTTGCTTACAAATGGGGACACAAGCATGGATCGCTATCATTAAATAAAAATCTAAAAACCAATCACATCCCATTACAAGTTTATCGAAAATCCGAGAGTGAATGCGGAAATATTAAACCATAGTTCAAACCATAGAATAGGTAGAAGAGAAGGTAAAACGAAGTTTTAGTTATTACATGTCATATGGTCAAACAACCCACAAACCGGGTATTTCGAATAAATAGTACATAAAGTCCAAAAAGATGTTAAAACTCTCTAAACACTCAAGGAGCTTCGAGGTCCTCCACTATTGGTTTCTTACCTGCAGAACCTTAAAAAAAGAGCGTGTCATGCTAAAGTAGAAAAATATCTATCAACGAGCATGTCCTAGGCTAGTGTGAATGAGTGTGTGTGTGTCCAGAAGAATGAAAGCAACATGCATGAGACAATGCTAGGTAATGATCCGGCATCTACAATGTGACTCCGCAAGCCAACATACAAGTGAAGACACTACCCAAGGACACTAAAATCAAGTATCCGAACAAGTGCATATTTATCATACTCGTTTCTCATTTCAATGTTCCATCGTTATTCCACGTTCGTTCCAATATTCTCAAGTATTATGACCATGGGGATTCCATTACAAGTATATCCCACAAACATTTTATTCTCATTTTTATATACCGCGGGATCCCTAAAATCAAGTACATCCCGTATAACCATAATTCACAAGATGTCATGAATTCCAGAGTCCCTAAAGATCAAGTACACTCCGTATTCATCCATACTCGTCAAGGTGACATGAATCCCGGAATCCCTAAAATCAAGTACATTCCGTATTCATTCACAAATCATTTGTAACATTAATAGGGTAGGAATGAAATAGTGGTTCGTCAACACACTAAACCAACCTAAACCGTCTTCCCCAAAGGCCGTTGGGAGGGCTCACGTAGCCCCCTTTGTGCACAAAGTCGTGGGTGGAGCGACCACCCCGGGAATCCCTAAAACTCAAGTACATTCCCGCTTAGAACATATAAATCCCATATCATTGTTACAAATTATCGAAAACCGGGAATTCCTAAAGATCAAGTACATTCCTGTTGATAATTTCACCAAGGTCAATCGTTATATTCAAGGGTCACATAATCATGATTAATTTGATTTCAATTTCGATTTACGCAACATGACACAATGTGCGACAATTTTCCATAAACATGACATATAGTAAAAACTCACCCATTAAGCCTAGTTTAGGCCCAATTTCACATATTCAATGTCAATTTAATCAATTGACCTCTAATTGACCAAAAACCCCAATTTCATAAGTTAGGGTTCATGCAAGATTTGGGGGTTTTCACAAGACTTGTTCTAGCATGCAATTGACTCAAGCATTATAAATATAAGACCCTAGGAACTCCATTTAAACCACCAATTTCATGATAACATCTCAAACCCTAGGTCAATTTTACCAAAAACATGCATATACGAAATTTCTCAAAAATGATAGGATTTCAAAGAGAGGGAGAAAAAAACATAACCTAGAACATAGCAAGTGATGGATATCACCCTACCTTGAGAGCTTGGAGCAAACCCTAGAAATTCGAACTCGGCGAATGACGAAACTATTCGACTTGTTGGAAAGCCCTTGATGAGGAGAGCAAGTTTTCTTCTTTGATCTTCTTCAAACTCCCTTAGGAAGCTAGCCAAATGGACGAGAGAAGGGATAGAATCAATGGAGGTTTGAGGGAGGTAGAGAGAGAGCGAGGGTGAAAGTGAGGGAGAAAGAGACTCCCACACGTTTTTAGCCCTAATGGTTTGGAAAAGAGGTAAAAATACCAAACTAGCCCTCATTAAACTCTCCCAAAAACACAATCTGCGACCTTCATCCGGACGATCCCTGACCGTCATCCGGACGACGCACCTTCGTCCGGACGGGAAACCCCCGTCGTCTGGACGACAACTCCTGAAGCAAAATGGAACTTCCCTGCTGACCTCGTCCGGACGACACCTCACCGTCGTCCGGACGACCGAACCTGAAAGTTTTTAACTCCTTCCTGCCTGGCTCGTCCGGACGAGCCCTGACCGTCGTCCGGACGACCGAACCAGAAAATGTGTTGAATTGAGTCCTTTGACTCCGGTTCGACCATCCTTCGGTTTCGACACTTCTACAACATTCCTTACATCGAATAGACGTCCTAAGGCTCTCCCACATCCTCGCTCAAGATCATCCGAAGTCTAGAAATGTCGATAAAATTTTAAAACGTCGAAATTTAAATCCAAAAACACGAGTCGTGACAATGAATTAGAAGACTATCAAGAGACTTCCAAGAATATAAGAGACAAAATTAATTTACCGGAGGAAATAGGCTCGGGTATGTATACTTCAAGAACGATGCTTGTTCTTGGTGGGTTTCGGGTTTGACAGAGGTTCGATCGAATTTAGGGTAGTTTTTGGGAAACTAACAAAGGAAATGCCTGGAGGATTTGGTGTTTTGGAATGATTTGGGAGTAATTGGAATGCTTGAGGTCTGGATTGTTGTTGTGGTAGTTTGTTATATATAATAGTCTATGTCGCAACTATAGTTGCGACATGTATGATTTTTGGGCCAATCATATGGCTCGCGGGCCATGTGCTGGAGGAGATATTTTAGGAAGCTTCTAAAGGGTTTTGAACTTATCCCCTTCTGAAAATTAATTGAAAAATAAATGCAAATATCGTAAAATTGAAAAAGTATCCCGGAATTCTGAATCTTGGTCCGAAGGTTTTGTTTGCGCTTGGTCGGCCCCTCATCGAACTCAGACTTTAACATTTTAAATTTGATATTCTCGATCGTTGAATTGGATTGTAAATTTATCAAATATCTCGGGCCTGATCCGGACGTTTCCCAGGAATACCCTGAAATACGGCTCTGATACTTTAAACAAAGTGAGAAGCGGTTGATGCACCTCTTGGGCTGCTCAACTTCTGGAAAAATTGTTCCACAGAGAATGTCAGACTTTGAAGACGAGGTCCGTGCAAAATACGTTCGCTAATTTCCGAGGCCGGTTGACAACTGCAGGGAAATATGAACGAATTGACGTTTCTCCTCAACTAAATTCCGATTTTGGATCAGATGGATTCAGTCTTTACGCCGACTTCTTAGGAATGAATTTACCTTCGATATTCCATTCAGAAGGAAAATTTCGATTGCTTGTGCGGGATTATGCTTGTTCCTGCCTGTTCTGCCTGTTCGGATACAGTTTTTGTACTGTCCGTTTGTAATTTGTCTCGACTAGTGCGTTGGATTGGAATTCTGAGTCGGGTAAGTGTTCCTTAACACTTTACCGTTGTTGGTTCATCGTCTTGAAATTTATAGATGACGTCGGTGCTGTCCGCGAGGAGTACGAACATTCCGGATGTGTGTATTGATGGCGTGTGGCATTACAGCCAAGTAAAGGAACAACTCTTCCACTTCTATTAGTTTGGAAGGAAGAGGAACCAAAGAGAGATAGGTTTTAAGGTAACCGAGGGCTTCTTTGCACTGGACGGTCCATTAGAAATGTCGTCGGTTGTTCTTTTTCAAGACTTTGTAGAATGGTCGGCACTTGTCCAAGGATCAGCTAATGAACTGGTTTAGAGCCGCCGCCATTCCTGCTAGATTCTATACCTCCTTTAGGGTCCTTGGATCTTCTAATCTTTAGATGGACGAGATTTGGGATGGGTCGGCCTCAATGTCTCGGCGCATCACCAAGTATCCCAGGAACTTCCCGGAACTGACACTGAAGGCACACTTTGAAGTGTTGAGCCGAAACTTGTATTTCTTCAGAATGTTGAAGACGCTCTGTAGGTCTGTTAGGTGGTGGTCTTCAGTCTTGCTCTTGACCACCATATCATCAATGTAGGCCTCCATGGTGTCACCGAGCTTGGAGTTGAACATTTTTGTGATCATCCTCTAGTATGTTGCCCCGGTAATTTTAAGACCGAAGGGCATTACCTTATAGCAGAAGAGACCACGAGGAGTGATGAATGTTGTCTTCTCTTGGTCCGGGACAAACATTGCAATCTCAATGGACTTTTAAGTAACTAAAAGTTTATTCGATCTCATTAAGGCAAGCCATTTGAGCTAAGAAAGAAGACAAGAAATTAGAAATACAAGTTGCTCAAAGTGTTGGTTGAAAGCTCAGCAATGAGATCAGTTTGTAGGGAGGATAACATGTGATGAACCACCCATTACCCAAGTAAATTGAGAACACGCAAACGAAAATATTCATCCACCACTCTACATCCCTTAAATAAGAAGAAGATATACATTAATACTTGTTTAAATTTCTTAAAACAAGAGTGTTAATGCAGGAAGTGTTTTGCATTAGTTGCATGTAAAAATAGTTGATCCAGTTAAAAGAAAACTTGCACAGGAACACGTGGCCATAGAATGTGCATTTAATTATTTATTATGTGAATAGTGTCATTTAAATTAAATGAACAATGTCGTTTAGTATAAATTGGCTAAAAGGGAAGTTGCTACTTGATGTCAGAAAGGCAAGAAATGGTTATACATTTCCAAAGGAACAATTATAGGGTTGAAATTATCCTTCCAGTTGTAACAATGGATACACCAATGGATCAAGAAGAACATGGTCACGATCATAGAAGTAGGAGAAGTGGGAATGAAAGATTTTCTAACTCACTATCCCTAACATGTGGAAAGATTTTGGAGGGAGGAGAGAAACAATTCAAGATAATTTCGAAGGTAAATACAATCATCATTTTGTGCAAGGTTTCTCCGTCATTGTCAAGCCATTAACTCAGCTAACAAAAAAGGTAACTAAATTTATATGGTCAAACCAACGTGAACAGAGTTTCCACGAATTGAAAAATAGGATGGTATATGCGCCTGTGGTAGCCGGACCCCACTTGTCTCGGGCCGGACCCCCCAACGTCCGGATTCAACACACATCTCACGGAGCAATCCAGGGCCGTCGGCCTCACGGACCTCCGGACCTACACTGCTGTCGGACAGATCCGTCGGATCATCATGTGTTCGACATCTTCAGCAGTCTCAACGGACACCAAAAGGAGCCAGGTCGGGCCGGCCATGCGGTCTCCTTCAACCTTCGGTATTCATATCCGGACGTCAAGGAAGCCCAGCGTTCCTACTCCCCACTGGGACAAGGGACAACTTCCACCGACGGACGATCTAATACCGGAGGGGTCCACCATCGGCAGCAGCAGGGAACAATGACCTCCGGCAGGTGGCACTCGGGTCGGCCGTACACCTGCTGACGTGGCCCGGGTCGGTTCAGCGGCCCATCAACACTGTAGGGCTGACGTCAGCACTCGGCTTCCCGCCCGTGTGCATCACGCACCTGTATCTTTGGCAACAAGTCAACTCTCTCTATAAATACATCCTCAAAACACTGTTCACGGCG
>NMUG010008649.1:0-11559 GCA_002855965.1 Monotropa hypopitys
TTCATAGGCGGGAAGGACCAACTTCAGCAGAAGGAGCTATAGGAACGATTGACTTACCCCAGTCACTGATAGAAGTGTCAGCTACTAAAGTTCCTCCTACTTGTGCAGGAGGGGAAGGAGTTCTTGGCGGAGAAGAAGGAGTTCGTGTGGGGAGAAAATCAATCGGTGGTGGAATGTCAGAAATGTTCGGGAATACTTGACGAATGGCGAGTTGTGGTCAATAAACTCCACAGTAGCCACGGTAGTGCGGAGTATATTCCAGTAAGTTGTGAATGGCTCTGTCAAGTGTTTGTCCGAGTTCGTTTTTGTGGTTAAGGGCTGTTTGTACTTCGGCTTCTGAGTAATCCCTGTCCTTGGAGGACCTCCGATTTATGGCGGGAGCAGCTGTAAAATAAAAGTTAGTTGGTAAGAGTGATGTAAAAGAATGAAATTAAAAGGAAATGTGTGAAGATGATTGGCTAGACTGACAAGGATAGCCGTCTTTGCGGGGAATGAGGTTTTCTTGGGGGGCTCCTTCATGAAACTCCCAGTTTCCCGTGATTATGAACAGATCTGATTCAGCACCCTTCTCAGAATCATGGATGGCTTCTACGAGCCTCCCTATGTTTTTCCTATTCTTGAAGTACCAAATTCCATTGTTGGTTCGATTTACGATATAGTGGTACAAGATCTCGTGGAGGGTCACTTGAGATCCGGTGATTTCGTTAAGGACATTCACCCCGTTTACAATGCGAACCATGTTGGTGGACATTTGTCTGGGGTGGAGCCTCATGTAATGGCAGAAGCGACGGAAGAATGGCTGTAGAGGAATCCTAATTCCACCTTCAAAGATTTGAATCATAGGGATGATTAGGGTATTATCGTCAACACTGTTGAAGTCAAAATTTGGGGGTACGGGTTCTATGACCACATCTCCGGGTATGTTGAAGAGTACTCTAAAGGCCAAAAGCTTGGTAGGGGTATTGACTCGAAGGTGGAATATCCCCATAGTAGCTCTAACGTCTGTGGAGTTTGGAGGGCGAAGAAATAAAGAGTGAAGGTAAATAAGAGAGGAGAAAGAAAACTTACAGAGTTCTAAGAGTAGCAGGCAAGTTCAGGAGAACGGTGGACGGCTCGGTTCGCAGAAAGTTGGGAAGGAAAGACAAAAGGAATTTTTTGGCCAATTTATATTCTGAAAAGTGGGGGAAAAGAGGGTAATGACACGTGTTTCAAAAAGTTGAAATTTGCAACGGGTCATTGTCAGTATGGGGGAACGCGTCTATTCAACACGGAAAGGTGTGTATGGGTCCCACCACATTTATGAACGTATTGATTAGTGACGGTATTAAAGTATGGCGGTTACACGATTAATCGTGGGAAGATTGGAACGTTGTCGTTTCAATTAAAATCTGGATATCTTCACTTACTCCTGCAGTGCGGCTGGAGCAGGAGAAGCTGGGGGGCAATTGTGGTAGGGTAAAATATGGATGACACGTGGCAGCATGAAATCAGCATAGGATGATGAAGTTCAGTTCGGCCAATTTGTTAGTGGTGCCCAGTTTGATAAAAGTGTCACGATTTCTTAATTGGCACCACAGGTAAGGTCATCTCAATGAGATTAGGTCATCTATGATTAGCTGATAATATGTCCAATAGGGAGAAGAACCTGTTCAGGGACATGATTATCAGATTATGGATGTCTAGTTAGGACAAATGATGAAAAGTTTAAGGCTGAGACCATTGCCGAGGTAACATATCAGCCGCACACGTAATCGCTTTGCCGAGCTCAGGATTGGGCTGAGAAGGCTATCCGGGCAGCGCGGTTGTAAGAGTGTGCGGGCAAGGTTACGCGGATGTGAAAGCTTATGTGATCAGCGCGGAGGTATGTCTGCACGGCAGAACCTTCAGCGCGGGGTCTTAACAGTACGGCAGAACATATGTTTGGACATTAATTGGTCATCCTGCGACCATAAATGCATACGTTATGTTCATATTGTCAGAGGGAATGTTCCAACGTGATTAAATGAAGAAGTTGTAAAGATGTAACGGTTACTGAAGACGAGGAGTCTTCTGTCCATATTCACTCTCCTCTATGATGAGAAATCAGGGAGTTGGAAGGTCGCCATAAATGAGGAGAGTAGAGATACAAAAGGAAGCTTTCTTTACCTGTGAAAGGTACGGTCTAACTGATTCTGCTATTTTCCTCTCTTTCGATAAGGATTTCGTTGCTCCATTTGGGACTAACTGAATCATCAGAGGGCCTTCCAAGCCACAGTGGCGGGGGGTCTTCTAACGATTTTCTTTGGGTGCAGCAAGGTTATTACAGGTTGAACACCAGCAGGGAGTGTACTAAAGAAAAAGGCCAAAAGTCCAGTTTACTGAAGCATTTCAACGACAGTGTAAGAAATCACCGAGTGCCCCAAGCTCAAATGCAAATCGGATGAGAGTACGATGGTGGTGTATGATGAAAGTGAATTTTTGTGTGCCGTGAATGAGTCTACGGATGTAGGGAAGAAGAATTGGGTACTTGACTCCGAGTGCTCATTTCATGTTTGCGGAGACAAAGAGGATTTTTGGAGTTATGAGGCTATTAGTGGAGGAACTATTCGGATGGCTAATGGTTCGAGGAGTTGCGTTGTGGGCAAAGGGGTTGTGAGGTTTCGTTTGTCGAACGGGAAGCATGTGAGGTTGCCGGATGTTCGACATGTACCAGGAGTAAGGAAGAATCTAATCTCTATTGGGGTGCTTGACGATAATGGGTATACCTTCTCAACTAGGGATGGTTTTCTTCATGTGCGCAAAGGGGACCGCAATATTCTTGAGGGAAGAATGATTGGAGGATTGTACAAGCTAGCGAGTCTTGTGGATTCAAGGGATGACATTGGTGATGACAATCCGGGTGGAGCGACGACGTCACCATTACTCGGGAGGCATTGATTCTTGGTGGAGCGCCCCGTGTGGGGGGTGCAAGGCACTCGGTGGAGGGGGGTGCAAGGCACTCGGTGGAGGGGGATGCAAGGCACTCGGTGGAGGGGGGTGCAAGGCACTCGGTGGAGGGGGGTGCGCCCCATTTAACTAGCCATGTGGCATTTCTTATCTTTTTTCCTTCGCACAGTACATGTTGTAACATGGGGGACGATATGTACCCACGTGTCCTGTCTCTAGACCCATTATTTTTACATATGTAGAGGTTTATAAAATTTTAGGAAGATATCTAGCAATCCATATTTTATGTGTAAGAATAAGAGGGTGTAAATGAAAAAAAAGATCAAAAAGTTTTCGTAATAATTAGTGGGCAACCTCAACTGTTTTTGTGTTTCTATATCTACTATTTTAACACTTTTGAAGTTCTGCTCTCATTTGAAATGGTTTAAGAAATGAATTCTATAGCTTGTAACATTAAATTCTTATACTGGAAAGTATACTAGAGTAGACATGTCCATATACTGTTTTTATGCTGTTTCCACATGGCTTGTCCATGCCGATATCCGTATTCATCCTTCTTAGGTGTTGTTAGAGGTGAAAGAATGACGACTCTTATTTCTTTTGTTTTGTGATAAACACACACCTATTGATTTTCAGTTTATTTGACAAAAACATTGACACCCTGTCACCCTGAACTCGAACTATTCTAGTCAGTATTTTGGGTGCAGTGCTGATTATTCTTATAGAAATGTGACATTGGATGTCTTGCATACAGACTTAATGGTGGCCTGTTGAAGATCTTTTACTTTTTTTCGCACACAAAGATTATTTGTCTTTCCAAACCAAACTGAGCCTCCCAATCATTATTTGTCTTTCCATGTCCAATAAATCCTCAGCTTCTTATGTGGTGTTGTACTTATTAGTTTCTGCTTGTGTGCTGCAGATGTATCAAGCTCTAGAACTCTGCCCCCCTTGAAAATGTCACCTTCGTTGCATTCAATTTCATCACTCTCTACATCCCCTTTGTCATCTCAAAGTCCTTTTCTTCACACCAGCTCAACTCCATCACGGTGTGCCCATCCTTCTCCAACACATCATCTATTACGACAAGCATCTGATAGTCGGAGTTCGGGACATAAGTCGTCAAACTACTCAATTTCTGAGGAAACATCTTTTCCTTCCTTCCCTGAGTTCATGGAAACTTCTCATAGGGGAGAAAGGTGGTCTTTTGGTAGTGAATCCTTGGGACTTTACCACAAGAAGATAACTACATCCATAAGCCGTGTTTTAGCTTCTCCCTCTACTGATACGCAAAACTGTGGGGTTTGTTCAAAACTGGTAACTGATAGATCTTCCTGGTATTCATGTGAGCTAGCCATTGTTTCTGTTCTAACTTGTGGGCATGTTTACCATTCCGAATGCTTGGAGAACATTACCGCTGAAATCAACAAGTATGACCCTTCTTGCCCGGTTTGTACCTTTGGGGAGAAACAGCCCCCCATTCAATTTTCTGAGAAAGCAGTAAAAGTGGTAACAGACTTGAAGGTTAGGAAAAAAAGATCAAGAAATCGGATTATGAGCAGTGATCTTGATGGCGATTCTGTTCCCTTTGATGGTGAGAAAAGCACGAAGAGCTCCGTAAGTAAGCCTTTCATGCGGCGGCATTTTTCATTTGGTTCAAAAGGGATGAGATCCTTATCAGAGACTCACTCTACTCAAAAGAAGGGATTTTTCTGGTCGAAGTACAGAAAGGAGAGCTGATTTCTTGATCTTAAGAGGTTAGCACCTGTCTCTGATATATTGTCAATTTTATTCTAGTTAGTTGATAGTTGTCTTATGCTGTAGGATCTCTGATATTAGTGTACTTTTGAAAAAAGGCCCACATTTGAAGTTACACTTGAAATGTAAGTGTGCCTTTAAGTCTTTAAGTATGAACCAAAAATATATACTAATGCCGATTTAATTCTTTAAAAATGATTTTTAATATCATGTAAAGAATTAAGAGCTCCTTAGAATGGGGAAATTTTGTGAGGAAGAAATGAAATGAGAATCCCTTCACTTGTTTTCATGTGTGAAAGAGGGGAGAAATTGTAAGAAATGGTGATATGTATGAAGACCATGTTGTTTCTCAGCATTTGTCACAATAAATGGTGAGGTTTGGGGTGAGAAACGATATTTCCTTTTCTTGCCAAATCCCCGAATAAAAAGGCCACATATGGGTGTAATCAGTTCGATCGGTTCAGTTTTTTACAAATTTTATCACCGTTTTAATTTGTTCGTTTTGAATTTTAAAAACACCGAACTGACAAAAGCAAAAAACCAAACTTAATCGGTTATTTCGGTTTCAGTTGGTTAATTTGGTTATTTCGGTTTGGGTTAATTTTATTTATTGGACCTTATTTGGGCTTTCAAAAAGATAAAAATTGCGGACATTAAGAGGAAAAAATGGGGTGCTGATTCTGAACAAGGGTTTATGATTTTGCCACAAATTTGTTTAATAAAATTACCATTGTGTCCTTAAAGTTTTGAATAGGTAGTAGAAGTCAAGGGGCACATTGGTAATTTTATTAAGCAAATTTGTGACAGAATCATAAACCCTTGTGCCAGAATCAACACTCAAAAAATATACGATTGTTGAGAAGTGAAACTAAAATCTTGATGGATGACTCTTAATTTCCACCATTCACACTTTTCTGAGAGACTATATATAGTTTTCCCTTTTCTTAGATGAATTCTTTAACATTCACAATATTACTCAAGCAAACTAGAAAGTTTTGGTGTAATCGGTTCAGTCGGTTCGGTTTTTTACAATGTTTTGGGATTTTGAAAACCAAAGTGATAAAATAGAAAACCGAGCTTAATTACTTTAGCTCTACCTATGCAGGTTCCACGATTGTTCTTTCTGGACAATCTGGTGGGAAGTAGCTGCGAAAGAAGCAGGACATCATGACCTTTCTGGGTTTCATTAGTAAACTTCTGTATTCTCTGTCAAGCAATTTCGAGCAGGAATAGCTTAGTTTCTGGAGTTGAAACTGTGAAGGAGAAGATCGGATACTTAGATCGATTAGACAAATAGGAAGAAAAAGGATATTATATTGAAAATGGATCATCTGAGTAATCTTACTTTTGTACATTTTTAATTTGTTCTTTTGCACGTTTCAGTTCATAAACAAAAGAAAAAATATTGTTAGTTTGCTGGGAAAATTATTAGGTATTCAAAAAAAAAAAAAACCCACAATGTGGGTACTACCCTCCTATCTCTCATTCAAACCAAACCAAACAGAGCATTAAGTTCTAATTAATTGGTGTCGGCTAATTGAAGTTTTTTTTGGAGTTTTGTTAAGAGCATTGTGTTATGTAATATCCCAAAAATGTCTTTTTTAACTATTCGTCTTAAGGGCTAGTTTTGGTCTTTTTCTTTTAGGAAAATATTACAGACATATACAACTTACACAGAACCAGTCACAGATGCATGCATGATTGGTTCTGGTTGTTTGTTTGAAGGGGTTATCAAGTTTATTCATTAATGAGTGAGTAAATATACAGGAAAGAGAGAAAAATAAAATACACAAAGACCCTTTTAACCCTAACTATTTACACAATTTAACACTCCCCCTCAAGTTGGTGCGAAAATATCTATCAAGACCAATTTGAATACAATAGAATGAAAACTCTTGTTGCTAAGTCTTTTCGTGAAAATATCAGCAAGTTAATCTTCAGATCTCACAAATGACATACATATTGAATCCATGCTTAGCTTTTCTTTGATAAAATGTCTGTCAACCTCTACATGCTTGGTTCTGTTGTGTTGTACAGGATTATGAGCGATATTTATAGCAGCTTTATTATCATATTAGAGTTCAATAGGACCATTGTTAGAAACTCCAAGATCACATAATAGAGTTTGGAACCACAAAAGTTCACAGACGCTATGAGTCATAACTCTATATTCAACCTTGGTGCTAGATCTGGCAACCACAGGTTGCTTCTTGCTTCGCCAGGAGATCAAATTTCCCCCAAGAAATGTGCAATATTCCGAGGTAGAACGTCTATCATCCACTGAATCAGCACAGTCAGCATCAGTAAATGCCTCCAATTGCAAGTGACTGTGATTAGAGAACAGAATTCCTTTGCCTGGAGATGATTTGAGATACCTCAAAATGCGATAAATTGTATCCAGGTGTGAAGAGTGAGGATCATGTATAAACTGACTAACGATATCCACTGCATAACTGACATCTGGTCTAGTGTGAGCTAAGTATATCAGTCGACCTACCAGTCGCTGATATCTTTCCTTGTCAGTGCGCTCCCCCGAGTCTCTACTAAGCTGGTGATTGGGCTCAATAGGAGAATCAACAGTCTACACCCCAACATACCCGTCTCTTCCAATAGATCAATTATATACTTTCGTTAGGAGATAAAAATTCCTCTATTAGACCTTGCCACCTTCATTCTAAGAAAGTATCTTAGTGATCCTAAATCCTTAATTTTAAATTCTCATGCCAGATTAGAATTGAGATTAAGAATCTCAACCACATCGTTGCCTGTCATTATTATATCATCAACATAAATAATGAGGATAGCAATTTTACCAGCATTTTTCCTGATGAACATAGTGTGATCTGCATGACTCTGTTTGTACCCAAACCTCAACGTGGCCTTCGAAAACTTGCCGAACCAAGCTCTAGGTGACTGCTTCAACCCATAAAGAATCTTTTTCAATCTACACACCTTCCCCTCAGTCTGAGATGAAGAGAAACCTAGTGGGATAGCCATGTACACTTCTTCCTCTAACTCACCATGAAGGAATGCATTCTTCACAACAAACTTTTGGAGAGGCCAATTCAAATTTGCAACACAAAAAAGTAGAGCCCGAACAAAATTCATCTTTGCTACAGGAGCAAACGTCTCTGCGTAGTAAATACCATAGGTCTGAGTAAAACCCTTGGCAACAAGTCCCGCCTTGTATCGCTCAACAGTACCATCAACATTCTGTTTGACGGTGAAAACCCATTTGCATCCCGCTGGTTTCTTCCCTTCTGGAAGTGATACTAACTCCCATGTGCCATTCTTTATTAAGGCCGTCATTTCCTCTACCATAGCTCCTTTCCACATAGGTATCATGAATGCATCTTATCAATTCTGTGAAATAGATATAGAAGAAAAAGACGAAACAAAGGCAAGGTATGAATGAGATAAACGATCATAAGAGACAAATTGAGAGATGAGATGTTGGGTACATAATCGAGCCGACACTTTATGTGTTCGGACTGGCTTTCTATGAGCAATAGGCACATCAAGATCATCAAAAGGGAGAGATATAGAGGAATGAGTATTATCAGGAGACTCAGTTGAAATATCAGGAACTAGGGTTGGAAATGGTGATTGGCAAGATGGCTCAACACAAGTAGCCTTCTCTCGGTGTGAATAAGTTCTCAAATTTGGTTTGTCCAGACGTCCACCAATATCATGATCTAGACTCGTTTCAACTATTGGTCTATCCAGTCTTCCACCAACATCATGATCCACTCTTTCTGCAGGTAAATGTTGTTGGACTGATTTATCTTTCTCTCCTTCACTATGACAAGGCAAAGGATAAGACCACAATTCTAGAGTATGAGATGCCATGCGTAATTCTTCCTTCAACTCTTCCTGCCTATTATTCTCCCCCCGAAGAGATGAAGTGGTCGAAGAATAAAAGAGTTTTGTTTCCCAAAGAGTGACATCCATAGAGACATACATTTTACGAGAATATGGGTCATAGCATTTATAACCCTTATGAGTTGGAGAATAACCAAGGAAAATACACTTGTGGGCTTTGGGATCCAACTTATCACCTGAGTGCTTAAGAGCATGAACAAAACACACACAACCAAAGACTTTGGGTAAAGGAGATGAGATTCGGGAACACTCTAGGAGAAATTTAATCGGAACTTGGAACTGAAGAATACTAGATGGCATGCGATTGATAAGAAAGGTTGCGGTAAGGACAGCTTCGCCCCAAAAATATTTGGGAACATTCATGGTGAATAATAGAGAGCGGGATACCTCAGCAAGATAACGATTCTTGCGTTCGGCAACTCCATTTTGTTGTAGAGTTCCAATACAAGAAGTCTGAAAGAGAATACCAGAGTCATTAAGATATGCCCGAAACATCTCATCTATATACTCAGTCCCATTATTAGAACGAAGTACTTTAACATTAGCGTCAAATTGAGTACGCACCATTTGGTGAAAAGATTTGAAGCACAACTTCACTTTTGGCCTTCAGTAAATACACCCATGTGACACAAGAATAACAATCAATAAAGGTGACAAACCAACGATAACCTGACAGAGATATGACAGGAGAAGGACCCCAAACATCAGAGTGAATAACCATATGTGGCGAAGCACTTCTTTGATTGATAGGAGCATAAGATGAGCGCTTATGTTTTGCAAGCTCACAAGCATCACAAAGGAACTGACTCTGAGAGCATTGTTTAACCAAATTAGGGAACAATCTTTCTAGAATTCCAAAAGATTGATGACCCAATCTACGATGCCACTGATGTAATAAAGAAAGAACAGTGCTCGTATTTGTTGCAACGGCTTGACCACATGACAAAGGTGAACAAGCAGGTTTAGGTGCAGATTCTAAAAAATAAAGGCCCCTGTGAGCTTTACCACTACCAATTATCCTTCCAGTATTCAATTCTTTAAAGACACAATGTGTAGGGAAAAAGGTCACAGAACAATTTAAAGATTGAGTAAGACTACTAACAGATAAAAGATTAGTCAAAAAATTAGGAACATGAAGAACTGAGGAAAGAGAGATGATTGGAGAATAATGAATGAAACCTTTCCTAGAGATAGAAGAGAGAGACCCATCTGCAACTCTAATCCTATCTTGACCGAAATATGTAGAATACGAGTCAAAAAAGGAAGAACATCCTGTCATATGATCTGTAGCACCAGAATTAATTATCCAAGAAAGAGATGCGGAAGCAGAGGATGCACTAGCTGATATACCCGTAATAGTAGAAGCCATAATATTTGGAGTATCAAGTCTAGCCATAAGACCGCCTGAGAGTTTGCAACTCCCCCTGAGAAAGAGGACCAGTTAGGGAAGTATCTGTCATTGAAGATTCCATACCAACTACAAATCACACAAGCGTCAATAACCAGGTCAAAGCAGAATAACTCGAACAATAAAACCCAGAAGCCAAGAATCCAATAAACTAATCCGCAATCCTCAATCAAGTGGTAATAATCAGTCACACCACAAACACCACAAATGCAATGCAAGGATAGGTGGGTTTGTTGGTTTCCCTAACATAGTCACACAACGGTTGTAAGTTCCGTGGAGGATATCAGCTAACACCAATGGACTAGGCTGACTCAATATGCATGAGCAATACAAGAGAAAATATAAACTGCAGTCGGACCAGTCTTACTGGAGATCAGCACATGCATCAGAAAAACTCAAACGCTGATATAGACTGAAAAAACAACCCAGATCAGAAAAACAATAAACCACCGGAAATCCATGGAGGCTCGCTGGAGCAAACAATGGCAACGATAGGGGTGCGAGCCAACTCAAGCACAAATGATACATTACTCAAATATGTACCAAACAACCCGAACAGTCCAGTAGCAAACGCTGGAAGACACAAACGGCAGCGGCGGTGACAACTTGGCGACTACTATCGGAGGAGGCCGACGAGCACAGGCGGCTAACACCGGAGGAACGAAGCAGGCGGCGGTGACGGTCACAAAGGTTGGCAGCGAGGGTTGCTAGCGAGGGTTGTTGGCGACTGGTCGCGAAGATACGGTGCGACCAAAAATGGCTCATGATGACTTCGTTGGGCTCTGGCGACTGGTCACGCGAGAGGTTGGGATGGGCGAGCTGACTGCCGACTAACACCGAAAAGGAGATGGCCGGAAAAAATGGTAGCGACGGCTAGGGTTATCGATGGGGCTCTGATACCATGTTCGAAGGGGTAATCAAAACACCCGCTTAAGTTTATTCATTAATGAGTTAGTAAATATACAGGAAAGAGAGAAAAATAAAATACACAAAGGACCCTTTTAACCCTAACTATTTACACAACTTAACATTGGTCACTGTCAAAACTGTAAAAAAACAATAACCAATCAGAATCAGTCATGCATGCATCTGTGTCTAGTTCTGTGTAAGTGTCTGTGTCTGTAGCATTGTTGTTTCCTTTAGTGTTATAATCCATTGAAATTAGTCATTCTTCATAATATTTCAAAAATATTGTTCTCAACTCTATCTTGTATAGTCTTATTGCATATTCATCTTACCATTTTTATTTCGGTTATATTCATCTTATTTGAATGTTATTTTTTTAATGACCCAATATTTTGTATTATGTATATGACTGATCTTATAGCAATGCAGTATAAATTTTCCAACTTTTTTTTGTGTATTAAACACTTTTCTATTTCATTCATTCGACTTGTATTCTGTGTCTTATATCCTTTGCAATTTCTCAATTCCTGCTAATAATTGAGCTCGGGTATTTAGGCACCATTTGACCTAAATTAATTTTGGTATTTTTGATATTTTGAATTATCTGAAAAAAATTGACATTAGTGTATAGAATTATTTGGGCTAAATTATTGTCTTTAGAATTATTGTTCTTCATTTAG
>NMUG010008650.1:0-11558 GCA_002855965.1 Monotropa hypopitys
GACATAAACAAAAACATCAAATCTCTTGATTTAGATCACCGGCGAAATTTAGTAACCTTCGTGATTTGAATCGGGAAATGATTTGTGAGTCGGCCTCGACCGGATCATTTATCATTCCTTTGAGATTGCAAACAAAATAAAAATATACATAAACAAAAATACCAAATCTCTTGATTTAGATCACCGACGAAGTTTAGTAACCTTCGTGATTTGAATCGGGAAATGGTTTGTGAGTCGGCCCCGACCGGATCATTTATCATTCCTTTGAGATTGCAAACAAAATAGAAATGAACATAAACAAAAATACCAAATCTCTTGATTTAGATCACCGGCGAAGTTCAGTAACCTTCATGATTTGAATCGGAAAATGGTTTGTGAGTCGGCCCCGACCGTATCATTTATCATTCCTTTAAGATTACAAACAAAACAAAAACGTACATAAACAAAAACATCAAATCTCTTAATTTAGATCACTAGCGAAGTTCAGTAACCTTCGTGATTTGAATCGGGAAATGGTTTGTGAATCGACCCTGATCGGATCACTTATCATTCCTTTGAGATTTCGCATTTAAGCCAACGAAAGAAAATAAAGTACGGAATTCCCCCCTTGCACGCAACCTCCCTCGCGACCGCCGTCGTGGGAAGAAGGTCGGGGAAGACCGGAAAATTTTCGGGGCGCGACAACATTGATTGGGTTTGTGAGTGGGCAAGTTGAGAAAGCAATTGGATTTGTTTTTCTTGTGCTTCAAAGGTGGTTAAAGCCTTTTGAAGTGTTTCTTTCATATCAAGATCCGATTGAATATGGGAAGGGGTTTCCGAATGGTATGGAGGTGGTGGTGGTTGCATGTATTTCCCCCTCTGTGAATTAGCATATTGCTCTTGGCCTTGTGGTCGGCATAAAAAATTTGAATGATTCTTACACCCAGGGTTGTAGGTGTTAGAGTATGGGTCATTTGGTTGGCGACCAAAGCCTTGAGCAGCATTAACTTGCTCTTCATGGGCCGGGTGTTGGGGTGCTAAGTAGCACTCCATGACAGTGTGTCCCGGATGAGCACAGAGTTGGCAAACCTCTGCGATGGTAGAAGGTTGCGTGGAATGGAATGGACTCTGGCCTAATGCTAACAGACTGTCAACCTTTTTTGCCAAAGAGTCGACTTTTATGGTCAAGTACGAGTGTTGGTCCACTTGGTACAGACCTCGGGGTTTGCTTGAGGTGATTGTGGACCGATCATTAGGCATACAAGAGTCTTGGTGGTGCCGTGAGTTTTCAGCAAAGTGTTCAAAAATTTCCCACCCCTCGTTTTCACTTTTGCGCAAAAACATACCACCACACGATGCATCAATCATGTGGCGATGTGTTTCAGTCAAGCCATAGTAAAAATTTTGTACCAATTGCCATTTTGGGACTTCGTGATGAGGACATTTTCGAGTAAGATCTATCAATCTGTCCCAAGTTTCATGGAATTGTTCACCCTCCAATTGGGTGAAATTCATTAGTGCACGGCGGATTTGGTTAGTCTTGCCAATTGGAAAATATTTATTAAAAAACTCTTGGTGGCATTGACCCCAAGTAGTGATGCTTCCCAGTGTTAGAGTTTGAAGCCATTGTTTAGCTCTATCCTTCAAAGAAAAAGGAAAGAGCTTCAACCGGAGAGCATCATCTTTGAAGTGTAAAATCCCGCACTGTGGAACAGATATCTTTGAACTCGGTCAGATGTGCGTAAGGATCCTCATTTTCACGCCCATGGAAATTTGGCAACAAATTTAAGAGAGTGGGCTTGATTTCATAGTGAGTGATCCTCGGGGCCATCTGTCCAATAGAATTCGGGTCCACAAGTGGACTAGGTGCAAAATAATCCCCGAAAGCTGGTTGTGGTTGCCTGATGGCACCGGCAAGTGCTGGTGGTTCTTGCAAATCACCCACGGCAACAAGTATTTCATTATTGTTGTCACCGATTGGGTTGGCATTGTTTTCAATGTTTTCAGCCATTGGAGTCAGAAATTGACTCTTAATTTTGGAACGGTTTGTTCTGGCTGTTCTTTCAAGTTCAAAGTTGATGGTTTCGAGATCGGGCCGTAAAGATCGGCGACCAAGCACACAATATAAAGTATAACTTATAAAAATTACTTACAGAGCTTCTTGGATGAAGTCAATAACTCCTTCCTAGAACTGCAAGTAACCTCTACAAGTTCCCTGCAATTTTCACGAAACCACAAGCGTAAAACTGAAAAAATAACTCAAATAAAGAAAAAGAACTAAAACAACAAACTAACAAAAGAAACAAAATCTAACTAATGAAACCGTTTGACCTTCCCCGGCAATGGCGCCAAAATTTGATCGCTGTCGTGCGCGGGTCAAAAATAATATTTATAAACGATTATTAACACTACTGTATAGTAGTGGCAAGTCGGGTCGATCACAAGGAAGGTGGAATGGTTTCTTTTAATGAGATTAAAGTTTCTTAAATTAGTTTGGTAAAAAGAGAAGAGTTAGATTGTTTGGTGATTTTGCTTTAAATCTACTAATTAAAACGAAGTAAAGATTTCTAATTTAAATGGAAAAGTGGCCTAGGTTCACAAATCCACTCTACCCAAAATATTGTAGGTTTGGCAAGACAAATCATTATTTAGTTCAGACAATCCACAGTATGTGTCACGCATACGGGATGTAATCAAGAGAATGATTGTATGTCGTTGAATAGCATGAGGTATCGCCGCGTGGCACGATCCGTCTTACAAGCACGATCTGTCTCAAGCGGCACGGACCGTCTTACGGTGCATAACTCATCTTATTCATCCGATAACAACTAATGAAAACCATTGCATGAACGAAAATTGAATCGGAAGAATTGAATCAAACATACGAATTTCTTAAGTTCATACAATCAACCAAATAATATACATGGATGCCTACGATACATTGGGTGCGAGCTTCATCGCTTACCTAGGTGAGGATCTTAGCCGGCCATGGGAATGGCGGCCATCGATGGAGGAGAGGAGAGATGGAGAAGAAGAAGAGAGGAGGAAGAGAACTCCCCAAACCCTAGCCGCCAAGGGGATTAGGGATTCAAGAGTGGTCAAAAAATGCTAATTCTCTCTAAACCCTTGTATATATACTAAACATACTTTATGATTCCCTAAATGCCCTTAATGAAGGGTAAAGTCATCCAAAGCATAGCCTAATTTGATCCAAATCCCGCAATCAGCTTTTCATTCCGCGTAGCAGCACTACCGGTTGCGCTATAAGTAGGCGTAACCGGTTGCGCCTCTTCTATTTTTTATTTCTGCCAGCAATGCGCTACTGGTTGCGCCTGGAACCGCAACCGGTTACGAGTGTTTCTGTGGTTTGCTCTTTTTCTTCACTCTGCACGTCTGTAAGTCAAGCGCTACCGGTTGCGCTATAAATGTTCGCAACCGGTTATGGCTCTTCCAGCTGGTTCTTTCCTCTTGCTTTTTCTTTGATTTTTGTATCTCCTTTCATGCTTTGTCCTTCTTCAATCTTGTTCAACTCTTCACCCTCTTCATGGCCTCACACAATTTTCTTTCATTTAGCCTTGGGTGATCTAATTACGAATTCTTAGCACATTTCCGGCTTAATTCCTGGAGAATCAACTTTGCTCCAAAACACCACAATGTTTATTAGATAACGGCTTTAGGACTAACAACTTGTATAATTAAGGCATACAAATTGGTATGTTAGCATATCTATCACTTACTCAACCTATCGCTCACCTCAAGAGACTCAACATCCTATGTCACACTTGTTCCGAGAATCTTAAAACCTAGAGCTCTGATACCAAGCTGTCACGACCCGTCCCGGATTTAATAGAAAAATATGGAAATTCGGCTACGAATCGCGACACATCAATTACTACAAAGGCTATTTGATATTATTTTTCAAAACACCATAATTTTTTTTGTTTGTTTTTAATAAAAATACGTAGCGGAAAAATAAATGAGACTAGCATACAACTCCATCAACCAAAGAACCAAGTGTGACAGTCTAGTAAGAAAAACACTAACCCAGAACAAGGTCCCAAAAGTAATAGTCTACTGGAAGAAAAGAAACTAACAGTCTAAAACAAAAGTCTCACAATCCTCACTTTACAACTGGCAGAGGAAAGTACTAAGAACTGAAAAGAACTGAGAGATATGGCTCATGGTGGAAAGAGTCTGAGAAACTGGCAATGAACCCGCTAAGCCTCCTTACCTGGATAAAATGCCACAACACAAAGCAGGCAATAATATCCAGGAGTGTCAAATTTACAATCCTTATAGAAAAAGTGATTAACATAATACATCAATAAAACAAGTAACGAAGGGGTTGTGCCTCTCCCCATATGTAGTCCAAAACAGCAAAGTAAACGAAGGGGTTATGCCTCTCCCCTAAAGTAGTCCAAGAGTAAAGTAAGTAAGCTAATGTATGTGAATGCTATGAAATGCATTTTTAAGTTTTGGAAGCTTCCATCATCATCATCATCATCAATGCTAGGATGGCCAATCCACTAGCATAGGGCAAAATAAACAAACCTAAGTATTCCGTCAATGGCAGACCCAACAATTGAGACAACATTGCCAAGCATCTACTGTTGCTCAATGTCGCAGTCGGAATATTGTATCCCATCAATGGCAGACCCAGCAAATTGAGACAACATTGCAAAGCATCTACTGTTGCTCAATGCCGCAGTCGGGATACTGTATCCTATCAATGACAGACCCAGCAATTGAGACAACATTGCAAAGCATCCACTGTTGCTCAATGCCGCAGCTAGGATACAAATCACTATCCCCACGAAATGGCATCTACCGTCTTAGGGCTGCATTGCTAAGCATCTACTGCCCCCTAAGCCCGTTGTTGGGGATTCCACCAATCGTCACCATAAGGTGATATAGGACCATGCATGGATGCACCAACACGCAGAAAAACACCAATCCATTTATGAATCATACTTGCACATTTAAAAGTAAACAGGTAGTAGCATCATTACATCAATGTCTTTGAACTAAGTGCGAAGCATGCGAATGTACATCAATTGAAGCAACAATTATCATGCATCTAATCATACAATTTCAGCTATCATGTGATCATGTACTTGCAGTTACACCAACATCAATCATCATCATGCTAACACATATTTTCAAATCACTAAATTGAGCAATCATTCTCTTTTAGTTAAGGTGAAGCATGTGAAGTCATATTAGCTAAAACATCAACTAATCACCAATCTAGAACATATATTTTTCCAGCCATCATGTGAATAATTTAATAGATTGCACCAAGTCTCAAAATCTATAAACAATAGGGCATACCAAGCACGTATCGTCCAAGCAGCAATATAACTCAATCATCCATCATTATCTAGCATGTAATACGAAAATCAACGAATTTTATACAAGAAGGAAATCTACACACTCACCAATAGTATGTAAGCGTAGCACAAGAATCTAGTGAGCCGCCCTAGAGGACTCCGGCTGGTCTCCTGTTAACATATACAAGTGTATAAGAATTTCACCCTTAACTACTTAATATTTCATAAATTTTTAAATATTAACTTCTGCTCTTTATTGACCTCTGCCATCACTGAAATATTCTTAAAATATAACTATCATTATTATAAAAATGATCATTTTACCAAAAATACTTTTTCTCAAATTTTCCAAAACCGGTATGATAAGTGGTACCAAGCCGGTATACCGCCCGATATACCGCCCGGCATGCCGGTTAGTACAATTTTTCATTTTTGTGCCAAGACCAACCCTACTATCCAATTTCTCCAAAAACCGGTACGATAACCGGTACAGTAACCGGTGTACCGCCCAGCATGCCGGCCGACTTGCCGGTTAATATATATATTTTTTCGTTTTACAACAACTAAGGGTTCTGGGCAAAAATCCTTAAGGCCGGTACGCAGACCGGCATGCCGCCCGGTATACCGGTGCGCATAACGGTCAGAGTAGTTCGCAGCAGATCGAAAATCTGCTTAATCCTATTCTCGATTTTCTTAATTAAACTCACATAAAATCGACATTTTGGGACTCCAATCATGAAATTGACCACCCTAGACTGTAATATAGAATTCCCCTTCAATCATATACAATTTGTGGCTTTAAAAACAAAGTAAAAATCATTAAAATCCATATTTTTCAAAAGGGGGATCTATTAAATAGCCCTTAATCGAGATTCGTGAAAAACATTAATCCTGGGCTAATCCAAGCACGAAATTAAGAATCCAAACCATTGGATCTTACCTTTAGGATATTGGGAACAAGTCTTGTGAAGGATTTGTCTTCAAAGAAGTTGATTCTATGCCTTGATCTTTGGATTTTCTCCAACCTCTCTCCCTAATCACCTCTCTAAGTAGTCGCCAAGCATTTTTATGAACCCTAATGAGAGAAAAGACTCTCTTATACTCCCCTAATCAGATTCTTACCCTTTTTACTAAAATGTTCTTCACTTAAAAGGGTATTAACCCTTGCAAGCCATCCCTCACTCTCTCTATATATGTATATTCTTATTAAGAGATGTTTTTAATAAAATATAAAATTCTTATTAATTCCTTTACACACTTAACCCTTTTTATTTCTTTTCCTTTATTATTATTTTTAGTCACTTAAAATATAAATTACTCCTCCCCAATTGTTCATAAAAATAGGAAATTTATTTTCAAAATATTAAAAATAGGTACGGGTATTACATATTAGGTTTGATTGATTCACCCTTAGCATTGGTGTGATGGTGGTGGTGTGTGGAAACTTCCATACATTCATTGAAAAGATGCACGCAATAACATTCATATGTATTTGCATATTTATATTTATGTTGAGGACTTGTATTAGGGGAGAGGCACAACCCCTTCGTTAATTTGGTTTTCCCTTGTGTACCATGCTAATCGACTTTCTATATTGGCTGTAAATCTAACACTCCTGGATATTTTTGCCTTCTCTTTTTGTTGTGAAATTTTATCTAGGTAAGGAGGCTTAGCGAGGTTCATTACCAAGTCATCAGGATACTCTCTCAATTGGAGTTATATTTCCAGTTCCAGCACTTATGTTTCTTTTCTATAGTAGTGAGAGGATGTGAGAATTTTATTATGTTTCAGAACTTTACTTTTTTGATAGACTACTTGTCTATGTTGGGACCGTGTTTTGGTTAGTAGTTGTCACACTTGGTACTTAAACTCTTTGTATTTTTAATTCCACTGCGTATTTTTATTTGAAGAAAGGAAAAAATTATTATGATGGAAATTGAGTCATAGTTTCCTCACTTGTTAGAGATCTTTTTGAGTCACAACTCGTAGTCGGATTCTATATTTTTATTAGTTTCCGGGATGGGTCGTGACAGCTTGGTATCAGAGCTCTAGGTTGTAAGATTCTTGGAACAAATGTGACATAGGATGTTGAGTCTTTTGAGGTGAGAGATAGGTTGAGTCAATTTGTTATATTCTTCAGGAAATCTTTGTGTATGTTATCTTGGCACTCGATGGACTACCTTGAAATCTGGTTTGAAAAGCGCTTGATCAACATATTTTCCAATGAGAGGTCATGGGAGGTTAGTCGGAAAAGCACAATGCACTGGAATCCTATGTCTAGAATGATGTATAGGTGGATGATGGTAATGAATCCTTAGGTGTCAGTTCTTTTTATGCTAATATTTGTTTGATAATGGTGCATGACTGGTGATATATGATTGTATGTTGTGTTGATATATATAATTGTTGATGATCAGGATTGAAATGGATAATGTAGAGGATGCTGCTTCTACCGGCCCAGCTGAAGAGGAAGTGAATCAGCCCCCGACACCGGTGAATTCTCCAATGATGACTAATGTTGAGAGGGTGGAGGCCACAATGGCCTAATTCTTGGAGAATCAGGCTGCTTTCATGTAGTGGCAGACCACTCAGCAGGCAAGAGCAGCTTCCACAGGAGTTCTTGACCGATTTCACCGATTGTGTCCTTCCGAGTTTGAAGGGTCTTTTTCTCCTGCAGTAGTGGAAGAATGGTTGCATGGGGTTGAGAAAGTCTTTGTTACTTTAGGGGTTGCTGATGCTCGGAAGGTGAACTTGGTCACTTTCAACTTGAAAGGTGATGCCCTATTTTGGTGGGAGGTTTATAACAGGCAAATCACGATGCCAGTAGTGGGAGATGTTGCTGTATCTCCTCGGGTGATTACTTGGGAGCTATTTGTGAAATTATTCAATGATCAGTATTGTCCAGCGACATACAGGTTGGACCAAGAGAATGCTTTTCTCTATTTGAAGCAGTGATCTATGTATGTGACGGAGTACGAGGCAAAGTTTGCGGCCTTCTCTCGTTTTGCTGTGCCATTGGTGGCTACAGATGAAAGATGTTGTCAGCGCTTCAGACATGGTTTGAATTCCAATGTGGCTACTAGGTTGACTTCCTTCAGAGAAAGGGACTATGCAGATCTTTATGACATGGCTATGAGTATTGGCAGAGATGTGGATGAGATGATGGAGCAGCGTGCCAGAAAGCATAAATCAGGTGGAGGTGGGCAAAATAAGGCTTCTAGTGAGGGTGGTAGCTTCAAATCTAGGGTGAACAAACCCGCTTTTAAGAAGAACCACAGTGGCTCTAAGTCATAAAGGAGTTGGGGGAGAAGAGATGGTAATCAAAATCATCGAAGCCAGTCAGTAAGGAGTGCTCTGAATGGAGGGCGGTGATGTTTTAGCTGTGGTGAAGAAGGGCATATTGTTAGAGATTGTCCAGGACCGAAGGCAGAAAAGAAAGAGTTCAAATGTTTCAACTACGGGGAGTGGGGGCACAAGTCTCCACAGTGTTCTAAGCCGCATGGGTCGGCATCTTCTGTAGCAATTGGATCATCAGGTGGTGCAGCTGCTAGTGCTGGCAGTCAAATGATACCGGAACGAGTTTTTGCTATCACTTGTCAGGATTCTGAGGCAACACAAGAATTGGTTGCAGGTACTATCTTTGTATCTGGTTATTATGCTTGTGTTCTTTTAGACTCTGGTACAACGCATTCTTTGGTATCTGTAGCTTTTAGTTTGAGGTTATGCAGGCATCCTTCTGTACTGCCATATGTTTTGTCTATCTCTACGCCAGTGGGTGAACCTGTTCGGGTGAACGTATGTTATTCTGGGTGTGAGTTGTCGTTGGGTGGGAAATCTCTTTTGGTGAATTTAATTCCATTGCCCATGGTTGATTTTGATGTTAATCTGAGGATGGATTTCATATCCACTGATTATGCGGTGATTGACTGTTTGAGGAAGGAAGTAATCTTTCGATTTCTGGGTGAAGAGGAGGTGAAGTTTTGCAGGGAGAATGTTTTGGGGAAGTGTAGATTGATATCCTGTGTTCAAGCAAGAACATTGTTGAGTAAGGGATGTGCGGGATTTCTGGCACATGTGGTTGATATGCAGCAGCCCAGTCCTAGTATTCCCGATATCCCGATAGTGCGCCAATTTCCTGATGTATTTTCGGATGAGTTGTCAGGTGTTGTTCCTGATCGGGAGATCGAGTTCACTATTGAACTTGTTCCCAGGGCGAGCCCTATTTCTATAGCTCCTTATCGCATGTCACCAGTGGAGTTACTGGAATTGAAGGTGCAGATTAAAGAGTATCTCGACAAGGGTTTCATTAGACCTAGTATGTCACCATGGGGTGCCCCTATTTTATTTGTGAAGAAGAAGGATGGGTCTATGAGAATGTGCATAGACTACCGGCAGCTTAATAAGGTGACAGTGCGGAACAAGTATCCCCTTCCGCATATTAATGATCTATTCGACCAATTGCCGGGAGCGACGGTCTTTTCGAAGATCGACTTGAGATCAGGGTATCATTAGCTGAAGATTAGAGAGGAGGATGTACCCAAATCTGCTTTTCAGTCTCGGTATGAGCATTTCGAATGTTTGGTGATGCCTTTTGGTCTTACCAATGCTCCTGCGGTATTTATGGATCTTATGAATTGGGTTTTCCAACTGTGATATTCCGTCCTCGAGCTACCATAGATCCATTATTCAAGTGGGATTAGACCCATTTAGCAAGATTTGGAACCTAATTATTATTAGGTTTGAACCCAAAAATATGATTCTAAGAGTTTAGGTATCAATATAAAAGAGACAGAAAATTTTGTATTAAATGGTATAGGTTTCGGCATAACAACCGGGATACCATTCGTCCCGAGCAACGATTAGGTACCGGTCTATGAGTCTAATATAACTTATAATTAAGTTAGTAAATGCTATAATATTTATTATTAGCTAATTGTACTTATAATAATAGTTATAGACATGTAGGGATGCAATTGAAAGAAGGAATAAACATGAGATGTTATTAGTGTAATTTCATCCACATTTATTTAATACTTTGGAAATGAAAAGGCATGCATATATATTCATTATTTAGGGATATTTAGGACCTATAATTCGTTCATATACTTTCAAGTGTAAGTATTCAAAGTATTGGGGTGATATTAAAGAGGGAATTGTAGTACCATTAATTACATTGGGGAATTTGAAGAGTCATTTGGTTGTGTCAATATGAAAGACACCAAGAGGGCCTAATGCACGACTAAGGAGGGATTAATTAGAATATTATAGAGTCATTAGAGAGTTACAAGTTGGGAGAAATGAATGGGAGGCTTGAAGAGTCACCACATTCTCAATATAAGCTAGTGAATGCACTAATTCACCTATTTCCTCCACATTGCCTTAATTATTCTTTATTCCTTTTCTCTGACCACCCCAACCCACGAATTTAGCTCTCTCTAGCCATTATAAGACCAGAATATGAGTGTTCTAGGTCCTAAAATAATTCACCATTGAGGGTAGATCAAGAGAAGAAAGGAGAAGAAGGCGTAAAGGTAGGCTACATCGGGTACCTACGCTAGGATCCTTCCCATAGATGAAGAACAAGAAATAATCCAAGGTAATCAGTATATTCTCACGTTGAATATGTATATTAGAGACCCATGTTGATTAGGGTCGATCTTGCAATCATGGGATCATAAAGAGGGGTATGAGATAGAACCCAAACCGATCATACTTTAAGAAACAGGATTTGTGTTCAAAGCAGATTTTTACCTCTGTAATTTATGTTTATGAGAGCTTTCCTAAACTTTTTTTACAAATATAGACTGAAAGACCCCAATCAACTTTTTGTCCTCTACAAGATTGATGTTTTAATAAATTTGAGTTTATGTTTTAGACGACCTCCGAAATTGGCCATCTTTCCAGACTACCTAATCTGCCCAAATTTAGGAGATTTGAGTATTATGACATTAGAAAGGGGGAATATGGATTACATATCTCTACAATTTTTAGAGATGATAGTTAACAATGTTATTAGACATATTCTTAAGAATTTAGACATATTATTTGTGTGTTAGGTTCGGGTGAGCCATACACGGGATAATCACCAAGTTGGCAATATGCGCTAATATTAGCACCGATCACTAATCTTCTTACCGTTGAGTTTCTTCACGTTGAGGTGAACAATTCATACCCCAAGTTCATTTTAATATGTATTATCATGTTTATCTATTAATTCAATAGTTTGCATGAAAAGAGTTGACAAGTTGC
>NMUG010008651.1:0-11558 GCA_002855965.1 Monotropa hypopitys
TTTTCGGCTAGGTATTCTGATATGACTCTTCCCTTTTCTGACTTCTGGGTGGCAAAGACGATGTCGAATTCGGATAAGATCATATGCCACCTCACAATTCGGCTTGAGAGCGTGGGTTTCTCGAAGAGGTATATTAATGGGTCTATTCGGGATAACAGATAGGTAGTATGATGAATCATATAATGACGAAGCCGATGGGCTGCCCAAGCTAACGCGCAACAGGTTTTCTCTAGCGCCGAATAGTTGTTCTCATATGCGAGAAACTTCTTGCTTAGATAGTAAATGGCTTGCTCCTTTTGTCCATCCTCTGAGTACTGTCCCAGCATGCATCCCATAGAATGGCCGAGCACGGTCAAATACATAAACAGAGGTTTATTGGGCTATGGTGAGACGAGAATGGGTGGTTGAAGCAGGTATTGCTGAATCTTTTCGAAAGAAATCTGGCATTCGGCAGTCCAGTCTCGGGGTGCATTCTTCCGTAGCAGGCGATATATAGGGTCACAAACTTGCGTCATTTGTGCTATAAAGCGACTGATGAAATTAAGTTTTCCTAAGAAGGAACGAACTTCTGTTATACCAAATGGTACTGGCATTTTGAGAATGGCTTGGATTTTGGTCGGGTCTATTTCGATACCCTTTTGACTGACCATAAATCCCAACAGCTTCCCTGATGTTACTCCGAATGCGCATTTAGATGGGTTTAACTTCAACTGATACTTGCAAAGATGTTCAAATACTCGTCGAAGGTTCAACAGATGCTCCTCCTTTTGTCGAGACTTGATGATCATGTCGTCTACATAAACCTCCAACTCTTTATGAATCATGTCGTGAAACAACATGACCATTGCCTTCTGGTAGGTTATGCATGCATTTTTCAAACCAAATGGCATGACTTGATAGCAGAAGACTTCCCATGGGGTGAGAAAAGCGGTCTTGTCTTGGTCTTCCGGGGCTATCTGAATTTGGTTGTATCTCGAAAAGCCGTCCATGAAAGAAAACATCTCGTGACCTACTGTATTGTCCACGAGGATGTCAATATGAGGCAAAGGGAAATTATCTTTCAGACTGGCCTTGTTCAGATCTCGATAGTCGATGCACATTCGGACTTTCTCGTCTTTCTTTGGTACGGGGACTATGTTGGAAAGCCATTGCGAATATTCTACCACTCGCAAGAAGCCGACATTGAACTGCTTTATCATTTCTTCTTTGATTTTCAGACTCCATTCGGGTCAGAGTCTTCTCAACTTTTGCTTGATAGGTTTCATGGATGGATCTATGGGGAGTCGATGCTCCACAATCGAGGTATTGAGCCCCAGCATATCTTCATATGACCAGGCAAACATGTCCTGGTATGCTTAAAGCAGTTCTATAAGTCCAGCCTTCTGGTATGTGTCTAGATGGATTCCGATTTTGATATCCTTCGGTGTCTCTACAGTCCCCAGATTAATGGTTTCTGTTTCCTCGACGTTAGGAGTTTGCCTGTTTTCAAAATTTTCCACCATTTCTCAGATCTCATCTGGGACTTCATGGTTAGCAGTGTCGTCGACCTCTATCCCCATCAGATCAAAATCTATTTCAGTGTCGAAGTCGTACTTTCTCAGTGCTAAGATTGTTTGATCATTTGAGTTAAAGGGACGAATTTTAGGATTCTTGAAAATCAGTGATGATTTTTTTAATCAGTATTCTGGCCTTGATTATTTTGTCAGAGATGAATAAATGAGCAGAATACGCAACGCATTTCATTTATAAACATAGCGAGATAGCAGAAAACACGATTCATACAAAAGGAAAGCACACAAACTTTTAACAGAAATGTAAATACTAAAGGCAAGAGCAGATCCCGCCGTGGTTTACCAAAACACACGGGCCTTCTTTACTGGGGATGACGTCCAGTTATGTAGTTTTTCGCCTGGGTAGGCTGGGCGGATAGTGTCCTGCAGGTGGCCGAGAGTTTGCGGCAAGCCTTGGTCACCATCATCTGGTGAGGGGTCTTCAGAAATCATGTTAACTGTTTGGTGATTTGGGAGCGGATTGGCAGTGACATTAGGAGTCGTCTTGGCATCTTCCAGGTTTATGATGCCAGCTTCAATAAGATCTTGTACTTTATGCTTCAAGGTCTGGCATTTCTCCGTTTCATGCCCCAGCTAATTTGAGTGGAAGGCACACTGTAGATCACTTCGAAAGTTTGGTGGAAGGGGGTCAGGAGGTGAGCGTGCTGGGATGGGAGTCAAGTGTCCTGAAGAGAGTAGGCGCTGATATACCTCTGTCATGGGTATCGCTAGTGGGGTAAAATTTCTGTTTCTCCACACATTCTGTGGAGCGCTTCGTGGAAACGAGCCCTAAGGCACCGAATTTTGAAAGTTTGGGTTTTGATAGGCATTTGGCGGGTTCTGATACGCATTCTAGGAAGGATAGAAATTTGGTTGTTATTGAGGGAAATTAGGATATCCTTGCTGGAGAGAAACTTGATTATGGGGTCGTGGAACAGACATGACAGCGGAGACTTCAACCTCGTTGCCTTTTTTGGAGGGAGGCTTTCTAACATTCGATGAAGAGGAGTCTTCTATTTTAGCATAGGGATCCAGGATCTTCCCCATCTTAATTCCATCTTCAGTCATTTCCCCTTGCAAGATGATTTCATTGAACGACCTCCCAATAGAGGTGCAGAACTTTTCATAGTACATTCCTTGGCATGTCTGTACAAACAGATGAACATATTCAGAATCTACCAGAGGTGGATCAACCTGTGTTGCTTGGCTCTTCCATCTAAGAGCATATTTGCGGAATGTTTCTCTGGATTCTTGCTTCATTCTGATAAGGAAAAGGCGGTCAACCGCCATTTCTGTGTTGTGGCGATACTGTCAGACAAACTCTTGTGATAGGTCTGTCTATGAGCGGAATCGTTTCGGATCTAAGCAAGCAAACCAATGTGCCAATCCTCTGGTTAAGCTTTGCTGAAAAAGGTGCATCATCAATCCTTCGGGATTGGGATATCCGCACAATGCTCCAGCGTATAGACGTAAGTGCATCATGGGTTCGCCCATTCCATCGTATTTTGAAAAGTCTCGGATTTTGAATTTCAATGGTAACTGCATGCCTGGGTAAAAGCAAAGATCCTCAAAGCTTGTAGGTGTATACGCATTTGGCCCTCGGAGGGATCTAAGGGCATCTTCCAATTGTTGGACTTTCAAAGTCGATGGTGGATCCTCTCTTTTGACGGGGATATCGTCCAAATGACTTTCTAGGTCATCTTGAGCGTGTGGGAAAGTAGGGAGAGTCGGAACGTGATGTGGTTAAGTGGGTAGAGTGACAGCTGTTGGTGGTGGAGGAAAGTTCCCTATTAGTAATGATGGATTCGGGATTTGCATGGCAGGGATTGATCCTGTCTGCCCTAGAGTGGTTCCGGTGTTAGGTGGCATTGGGTGAGAGGGAGATGGATTGAGCCCAGCGGGCTGGAGTACAGGTGGGTTTTGGTGCTGAGCCATCAGGGCTTCTATGACGGTTTGAAGATTGTCCACAGATCTGCGGATAGTCAGATGTTCTTCTCTAGAGACCATTTTCGGCTCGTGCGGGGTCTGATTCAATGCATCTTCAGCCATGGTTCGGGCCAAAGATCGAGTAATCTTTCAATTCGAATTTTGGGGGAAGTTTCAGTTAGCCGTGTTGCTACATGTATATGACAATCACTAAGCTTAGATTAGTAAACTAGGAAACTCTCTAGGGATACTAGAGACAAATGGACTTCTTTTGAAATTATAACTCGGGATATGCCCCGGACATGGAGTCTGGAGCATTATCTCGGATTGTAAATTTTGGTGAAATTGAAATGATGAGTCCATAGTTTAATCTTGACCAGTATTTCTAGAGATATTATTTATTTTCTTTGGAAAATCTTTTTGTTTTTTTAACAGAATGTATATAAGGATTCCCTTCAAAAATGAATATGTTCCCCTAATAATAGCAATAGGGTTTTGGTTTATGACTCTTTTTTTGGCTTTTCTATATGCAAGATGAGACTATGCAGCGGATAAGTTTCAAAGGTTCCCAAATCTTCAGACCTCCGGCCTCCGAAGGGTACCATCTTCGAGTCGGTGATTTGGTTGGGGTGCCTCATTTCGGCCACGGACTTTTTAGGGTCGCGCAGTTTACTGTTGGGCCCCTGATGGGTTGATAGGGTAACATCCATTTTGGGCGGTCATGACCTCCACCCAAAACAGGTAATGATGCAAATGATGTATGAAAAACTTGCAATGCAGTAAAAATAAAAAAAATGAAAATTGAAGGGAATCCTTTTTTTAGTATATGAATAAATAATAAGCGCGTTGGCGCAGCAAAATATTTTCAGCAAAGATTTTTTTTAGCGAAGCGCGCCACCTGTAATGCCCCTGAAAAAGATAAATACAGTGTACATCAGTAATATTGGCCGAGAGATGATTGATTTTTGAGTTGGAAGAAAATTTATTTTTGAAAATTTTCGGAAGCTGAAATCCTCTTGTCCCCAGCAGAATCGCCAGCTGTCGCGTCGGGAAAATTCTCCATCCTCCCTTCTTTGCTTCCGCCCGCATGTTCGGGGGTCGCACTTTTGGATGACGTACTTTGAATTTTCGGGGTTTAATGCGACGTTTGAAATATAAAAATTGATGATTGTTGGACTTACTTGATTTTTGAAACGTTCAGACTTAATAACGGTTTTATAATTGCCAAGGCAATATATATCCTATTATTAATCTGTTTTTTAGAATCGCCACTCGGCATAGAGTTGTGGTGTGCCAAGTCACCGGTTTTATTAGGAAAAGATGGTCTGCGAAATTAGAAAATCAGGTTCGGATATTTGATTACGAATGGGGAATGTGTTAGGCACCCCATTCGCCCTTTTGGTACTTCCTTTTCAAAAGTAAATTTTCTTCCAATTTAAAATCAATGATTTCTCGGCCAAGAGAAATAAACATAAAAGTGATGCTTGAATGAATTCAAATGGAGTTTACAGACGGACAACGCTTTGATTCCGTTTTTGAGATTTTATGAAAAGAGAATAAATTGAATTTTGAATGTTTTTGTATTTTTGAGTCGGACAGAGGTTCGACAGCATTTTTTTATATAAAAATTGTTTCTGTTATTGATTTTTGGGAATTCCAGAAGAATATCGGGCGACCCGGTATGAACCGATTCTCGAGATATTCTTTCGATCCAAGTTGGTCAGCTACTGTAAGATTTCACTGAACGACACGAATCAAGGAATTGAATTTTTTATTTAAAGTATTTTATTTTATTTGAGAAAAGAGATTGTTCTTATTTTTGGAAATTCCAAAAAAATGTCAAATGAGCTGGTATGACCCGATTCATAAGGTATTCTTTCGATCCAAATTGATCAGCTACTGCAAGATTTCACTGAACGATACGAATCAAGGGATTTAATTTTGGAATGATATTTTCTTTATATTACAATGAGGGAATTGATTTTCTTGGATTTTGGGAAATTTCAAAAGATGTCGAATGGCCCGATGTGTACCGATCCATAAGACACTCTTTTTTATCCAAATCGGTCAGCTACTGCAAGTTTTCACTGAACGACACGAATCGAGAGACTTCGCTTTTCTTTCTTATGCTTTCTATAAGTGTTTTTCCTTTTCTTTTTACAAATTGAAATGGGATGGAATGTTAAGAAGGAGAAGGCGAAAAAGGATCTAAATATATATGTGTATGTATTTATAAGCACGTATAACGGGATAGAATATTATATATAAGTCGTGCCAGAATATTTCCAAACAGGACGACTTATATACAATATACTGATAGGGTCGGATTTAGAAATGAAAAATAGAAATGAACAAGACGGGCATTTATTTTCCTCCTTTACAAACTTCAAGAAATGAAAGATTGGCTTTTAACGACATGTCGCGTTTGTAAGCCAAAAATTCATAAGTCGATTTTTGTAAGTTAATTTTCGGATCTATTCAAGGAAATAAATGTTCCAAGATCTCTAATTATTTGATCGAACAGCCGGTAGGCATAGCCATACGCGAGGCCGAGATATCATTTAATCGAGATCTTTGAAGATCATTTCTTTGAATAAAAGGGAAAGTGGAAAAGAAGCCAACAACGTGTTTTTGCATTTTTATGGCGAAAACGTATTTACGTTTTTTTCGTACGTGACGTCGAAGCAGGCGTAGCCTAGCATGCGTCAAATTCTAACGAGGAGAATGACGTAAATGGTCGTTTTCTTTATTATAGATGTATATATATATATAGATAAAAGAAACGTTTTCGATAGTTTTCTCGCCGGAGATATCGAAGTAGGCATAGCCGTACAAGTACCGATAGTCTGGATATACTATGAAACCGAATCTTCTTCGCTTTAATGTTTACATCGCAGCGGTCAAAAGAAGAAGAAAAGAAAAAATGAAAGAAAAGAAGATTCCAAAAATACTTTCTTTATATCATTACCTTGTTATAATTACAATTTCAGGGAGTCCGAATTTCTAACGGTAAATTTCGTAAACTATAATAAAGTATAGTATCGGGACCGAAGTCGATACTAATACTAGACTATAGAATGGAACATCTATACCGAGAAATGACTCAAATGAAAAGAAGAAAAAAACGTCTATAGGATTTTCGGCAGAGGTTCAGCTGCGTTTGGTTGATTTCGGGATTTTCGGGTAGAGGTTTGATCGTTTTTTGAGGTTAGAATTTGGTGGCTAAGACTTTTGGTTGCTGAAATTGGGCTTGGGGAAGAAGGTTTAACTCAAGAACAAGAGTTGTTCTTGAGGAAAAGAAGGTTGTAGGGCTTGGAAGTGATGATGGGGATTTTTGGTAAGGATTTTTGAACTTGGAGAATTTATGTCCGGGCAGTATTTGCTCTGTGGAGAGTGTTTTGAACTCAAATGGCTAAGGGTCCTCTCCCAAGAGGGGGAGAGGGGTTTTTATAGAAATGAACATGTCGCATCTATAGATGCGACATGTTAGGATTTTTGTTTTTTTATTGGAAAGTGCATAGCAAAGGTGATTTGATGTCTTGGCTTGAGTGTTGGAGTGGTAATATCATTACAAAATCCGCCGAAAATCTAAAATGTAATAAAATTAAAATGAAAAAGAATTTCTAAAGTCTTCTCGGGTCTAGAAATTGATCCGGACATTTGATGTGCGCCTGCTCGGCTCTATGCTCGGCTCCGTCTCTGAAATTTTGAAATAGATATTCGTGATGCTTGAATTAAATCATGAATTTAGAAATTATCACGGAATTATTCCGGACACTTTTCTGAAATTCTTTGGAAACCGGCCTTTCTGCTCTGACCAAAAGAGGATGATGCGGGCCTACGCCTTGAAATACTTTTTATCCATCGATTACAAGTATCAGTAAATGTCTGTCTCTTCAAATGCTGCTCGTGAAAATTATGTTTGCTCAATTCTGACGTCGGCTCGTCGTCGCAATGAAAAATAAATGGGACAGCGTTTATGCTTGACTGAATTCTGGATTTTGCTCGGATGGATTCAATCTTTATGCAGACTTCTCGGTAACGAAATTGTCGTCGACTTTCCATTCCTAAACATAATTTCGGATGCTCGTGTGAAATTTTGCTGATTCTGGAGCAGGAAGCATGCAAGAGGGTTTTTGTCGGCCGTTCGGTTACTGTTCGTCTTGCTCCTCTGGTCGGATTGAAATTCTGACTTCAGATAAATGTTCCTCAATATTTTATCGGTGTTTGTTCACTGCTGCATTGTTGTTGGCTATTGTCGGCACTGTTTGCGGGAAGTCCTAACATCCCGGAATTGCGTCTAGATTTGTTCGGAGGCTGATTTGACCATTTTGTTGACTTCCGGGATTGGGTCAAAATTGGGTATCAACACCAGCATAAGAACATATCAATCCCCGTATTGTTGTTACAAATGTTATCCTGGGAATCCCTAAAGATCAAGTACATTCCCTGATCATCATCACAAGTTTACTATGTCGGGAATCCCTAAAGATCAAGTACATTTCCGCATAGAAACAATCCAATCATATTCATGGCCATCGATTGTATTCATGAGTCGTCGCTCCCGTTTTCATTTCATAATTTACATGTGATGGATTCGAAGTTGAGTACGAGTAGCCCTCGTGGGGGCACATCCTCAATATTGGGAGTTCATTTGATATTTTAGATTGATTGTCGTCTTCCCGCCTTTCAACTTCAACCTTGACCACGTCAAGGGGGACTAACCAAAATGTCCGACTTTCCAAGTTGATCATCAAACTCAATGTCAACGACAACAAGCCCAAGTAGTATCAACGGGGAAGTTTATACCTCTAACCTTGGCGATGCCAAGGGAGGTCCACACAATCAAGTGAAGTCGCCACAATTTCATTTAAGGTCTACCTAAAAAGGTCCACATTCATTAATTTGTGATACTCAATCGATCGCGACTCAACCCAAATCTTATAGCTTATTCAACGAGGCCAAATTCTCCCAAAGACCCATTTGCGATTTGCTAAGTCATTTTATCAAACATGTGGCGTCTATGAATTCATGGGTGACCAACTACTTGCATAACCACCAATCGACAGTCACAACACCCTTAATTCAACTATTGACGTCTATTAACCCAAGTTCAAGTGGTTCTACCACGGGAATTCTAATTTTCTGTAAAGACGATATAAGGAGGAAACCGATATGAATTAAAGCACAAGTATGGAAACTAAATACACACACATGTACACACTTGATAATGATCAAGAATTTAGCCACCGGAGCAATCGCCGGAGTAGTTGCTGGAAAGTCGCCAGAAAATGTTGCCGCGAACCGAACCCACCACCGCGTAGATCGCATCATCCTCTTCAATGTTCCTCAAGACCACACCTCCATAGCTCCTTGTCAGAAAGTCGCCGGAGTTCCAAAAGTCGCCGGAGGGTGAAACCATGTAGGTCACCGTGTAGCTCTCGCCAAGGGGAACAATGTTTCTTCTTGGAGAAACTCCATTGCTCGATGTTGAAGGACGCCCAAAAATCCAAATCTCGTCAGATGGAGAAGTGGTTGGGTTTAATGGAGAGCTAGGAGCAAGGGGAACAACCTTTGTTCTTTGAGAAATTTCATCCAAGACTTGGAAGCCCTTGGGTTTGAAGGAGAAAGAAAATCTCCATTAATGGAGGAGGAGGGAGAAGAGAGAGGTCTAGGGCTCCAAAAATGAAGAAGAAGGAAGGTGCTGGACGTTTTTGGGGCTAAAAACGAGTTAGGGCAAGATTACCAAAGTGCCCCTCACTACAAACAAGCAAAATTGCGCAATTCTGCAGACCGTCGTCCGGACGAAGGTTTTGGTCATCCGGACGAAACCCCCATGGTCCGGACGAAGACCACCATGGTCCGGACGAAACCTCCTGAACCAACAATTCATTTTTCGGAACCCGTTGTCCGGACAAAGCAAATGGGTGGTCTGGACGAAACCTCCAGATCAAAAATGGTTCCGAGAGTATTTTGGTCATAACTTCTTCGTCCGAACTCCGATTGAAACGATTCAAGTTGGATTGGATTCATAATTGAATTCTCTACGGCATTGATAAAGAACATTTTCGAATTCAGATATTAGTTTGGAGTCAAAATAGGCCTAGAAGACCCTCGGCACATTACCGGAACAACCTAGGACAATGCCATCCACTACTGGGGACTCTAACTACCCCGAACCATTGAATTTCATCGAGTGAGGCTCGATATCAACAATAATGGCATTTAATAAATTGTTCAGAATTCTAGGTCGTTACAACATTTTTTTTGAGATACAGTAAATACAAACACTGAGAAGTTAACGGTTACTATACAGATGCATTGCAGTAGAAGTTCTCATTACATTAATCTTGATACAATATGGGAAACTGAAGAGTACAGGAAAAGAAAGTACAACTACTACTACTCACTATAAACTGAAAACAGAGAGCACAAGATATAAAAGAGAGCCAAGGCCCCAGCTCCAAAGGAACCAGCTGCTAGCACAAGCTCCAAATCCCCCTGCAAGAGAAACCCTGCAATACAATCCTGGAAAAGAGAAAGAAAAGAGGGTCTGAGCAAAACACGGCTCAATGAGGTAATAACTAACGACTACAAAGAATGCACGAGCGCATGCGAACCTAAGTGCCACAAACCAAAGGAAAGTAAGCTCAAAGGGAATGTACAATATACGTACACACACACCCAAGTGACGTGAATCTAGGAGTATCTCCGAGGTCAAATAAGTAGAGTGTCACCCTATCTACAATCGACGTCCCCAACATGCAAGTTATCACTAGAGAACTCTACTAAGGAATACACAAACCTCGTCACTCAACCTCACCTATTCTCAACCCGAACCGCGGTCACAACACGATCAACACCTACCAATCACTCACAAGGAATCCAACACCCAAATCTCCTCATCTCCACATCATTCCCACGTTTATTGGTAAGATTTAGGATTCACATGATTGTATTTGATATTGAATATTGGAGTTATACTTTTCCATCATTTTCTCCACCTTGGCCCACCCAAGGGGTACAACAACACCACCATCACGAATTGATTAATTATTCCAATATTCATTCCCGGCCTACTCCTGAACAAGCGAGTTGCCAATCTCCCCTAGACAAGAGCGAGTAGATTACATGTATTAAGGTTTTCCAGGATCCCGCCTGCCAGCGTATCCAGTCATTCCGAGACTTTCGGGAACTCGTATCTCCCACCTATGGCCAAAGGATCTTATTCCTAGATCATCACCCGTCAATGACATCTAGTGATTCCGCGACTTCGGGAACGCGTATCTCCCAATTAACACGTCAAAAGGACTTGGGCAAGAATCATCCAAGTCAACACCACATTATACTTCTTTATCCCATTGGTGAGTTTAAGTAAAGGATTTAAGATTACAAGAGGGTGGTCCTCGTAGGATCCATCCCTCGTATTGGTCATGCATTTCGTCCATTGAACTCATTAAATCATGAATGGTATCCGGTGATATTTCCCCACATTTCCACATTTCCATCGGTTACAAGGCCAAGCCATACCGACTAATACCCTCATCAAGTACTAGGGAAGTTCACCCTCGACATACTACATTATTGCAACCACCCAAGAATTCTCCGGACATCAAACAACACATTAAAACTCCCCAAATGACCAACTCATCTACATTGAAACCCACCAAGACCAACATTTGATGAACACTCCATTTTCACCACAATTCACACTATTTCCGATCGACAAGGACCCAAGAAATTCGAACACCATCCTACGCATCTAACACGATGATTCGACGCGAATGAAGTTATCCAAAACTCACATCTAGCTCATTCGGACAATTCATCGAACACTTGGCGCCTATACAAGTTTAAGGGTAAACCTCAATGCACAAGTCATCCTCTCCACCTCAATACAATTCTAACATCAATACAATCACCCTAGGCTAACCCGACGCCACCCAATCGAACAACAACGATACAACTAAGCACCCGACACCAACGAATCAAACGACAATGATACGACTACGCATAATGAATCAACGATCGATACAACAATGAAACGTAGAATAAAAATACGCACACCCACGCATACTAGGT
>NMUG010008652.1:0-11556 GCA_002855965.1 Monotropa hypopitys
GATACCCCTATATGTAGATCAGGGGGAGTCTCTATCCAACCCTGATCAATATCGACGGCTGGTTGGTAAATTGAATTACCTTCAGATCACTCGTCCTGATATCTCATTCGCTGTTAGTGTGGTGAGTCAGTTTATGACTTCCCCCCAAAAACCTCACTGGGATGCTGTTCTCAGGATTGTCAAGTATCTCAAGTCTCATCCAGGTCGGGGCTTATTTTATCGAGCCAATGGTCACTTGGGCATTGAGGCATTTACTGATTCAGATTGGGCAGGAGCGCCATCAGATAGACGATCTACTACAGGATACTGTATTTTTCTTGGAGGGAATCCTGTCAATTGGAAAAGCAAGAAACAAACAGTTGTTGCCCGTTCAAGCGCGGAAGCTGAATATAGAGCCATGACACACACAACTTGTGAAATCATATGGTTGAGATCCTTTCTTGAGGAGATAGGCTTCCCGGTCAAGTTGCCTATACCATTGTATTGCGATAACCAAGCAGCTATACACATTGCAACAAATCCAGTGTTCCATGAAAGAACGAAACACATTGAGGTTGATTGCCACTTGGTTCGTGAAAAATTAACAAGTGGTGTGATAACCACTCCACATGTTCCTACGGGTGCTCAAATAGCTGATGTCTTTACCAAACCTTTGTTTAAACCTAGATTAGAAATGTTATGTAACAAGTTGGACCTTTTTGATATTTATTGTCCAACTTGAGGGGGAGTGTTAGAAGTAATAATAGATGTTCCACATTATTCTAGAAGGTTGTATTTCTAGAATGTTCATATATCCTCTCTATATAGAGGATCCTTTGTACTCATTTAAAATAAGAAAATAATATTCTTTTCTCTCTCTAAACAACAGTAATTCTCCCAAATCATAACTTAGGGATATCATGGAGTTTTGTTTTAAGGAGCTGTGAGCTCATAATATTAATGACCCTTTAGCATAAACTTGAGAGTTAGAAATATTAATTTGCAACCATTTAGAATCATGTGGTGACCTGATCTTCTGGATATCCGCTTGATCTCTGGGAGGGCTGAGAACGGTCTCCTGAGCGTCTGAGGATAAAGGAGAAGGAAGTTCTGGAAGGAGGATGACCTGCTTGGCTCCTGCAACCACAAAGGTGAGTGCCTCACCAGTCGACAATGATCGGGAAAGGATTCCGACGACTAAGCCAGTCGGGGAGCTAGAGAGAGAAATTGAATGTACAACGTAACGGTAAGCAAAAAATGGGATCCGTAAATACTACCTCAGGTAGGGTATTTATGGGTGAACTGACTTGGCGCCCAAGGTAGGCACGTGCGGCACACATGGGTGGTCCAGTTGGGTGACGTCAGCCCTAACGGTTTGCAATGATGAGTCTAGCATACCGTTGTAATGGACAGGCCACATCACCCGAAGTACGAACGAGTCCCAAGCAGCCGGACGGAGCCTGGCTGTCAAGTGATCGCATCGCACTGACAACCATTCTTCTCGGAAGACTGTCGACGGTGGACCCTCCGGCTAGAGTTACGCATGGTCTGGATCGTTTCGAATTCTTATGAATTCGAGGACCGAATCTAATCTCATGGTTCTAAGAAAATAAAATCTGTGTCCGAACCAAAGTCTCACATATCAGTTTCAATCTGAACCTAATCTCACGGTTCGGTCTCGATTTTATCTACGGATTATATTCCCAACTCTTACTACTTTTCAAATTTAACTCCAATCGGCACAAAAAAAATCACATCGCAAAAAAGGATGAATTCCATGAGGCTAACATCAACCCACTCTTGATAATATTTCATATATGATTTTATAAATTCAGCATGGTCATGAATGTTAAAAAGCGAGAGACAAAGGGAAAAAATATTACATCAGAGTAAGTAAAAAACACATGGAAACTGTCTCTCTATTTGTAGGGATAATACTGTGTACATCAACCCTTCCCTAGACCTCGCATATGCGGGAGCTTTGTGCACTAGGTCGCCCTTTTAGTAAGTAAAAATCTCGATACTATGATCCATCTAGGGCGGGACTTCTTGCAAACACGTTGTAATTACTCTTAAATAACAAGAGAGAAAAGACTCACAATGACAGAAACTGGATTATCAGTTAACAAAATGCAAATCTAAAATCACTCTTAGTACAAAATCAATAGTAATATAGTTCATGTACAAAGTAGTGTCTTTTTAACTTGAAGAAATTTACAGTAAACATCGATCTAGTAAACATTGGTTGAAGCTAATTCACCTAACCATACAAACCAATAGGTAGAGTGCAATGATCGTTGAAAAGTGGGAACACTTTAAGGAATTTCTGTGGATTTTTTACATTCAGATAATTTAACACTTTTCCCCACATATACACTTTATGATAAATACGCATAATTATTAAAAATAATGTCTAACATTAGAAATATATATATATTAAATTATTTATAACATTTCATGGTTTGGTTCAGATAATCCACGAATTCATAATCAAAATCCATGAACCGAGCCAAATCTCACGGTTTTCTAATTTTTGAATCTGTGTTCGGACCATTAATCCACGGATCCAATCCAAAACATACAGATCGGTTTTGTAACACCAACCATTTTCAAACCATTTTTTTGAAATATGAAGTCACAAGAGAAAATAACTACTATCCATAATAATTTCCAATAATGAATGCTGAATGAGAATACATGAGGACATATCCACATCCAATAATATGAGTCCACATTTACAAAACTTTTATAAACAAACATTCAAGATCAAAAAGGAAGAAAAGTACAACAATATGATAGGACGACAACCTATCAAACTACCATAATGCTATCATGCTCCAATGATAGCCGATACCCTGAAACGTCCGGCTCCAGTTCAAGACTGGGGTTTGATACCTAAAAATAGAGGGTTAGGCAAAGCCTAGTAGAAAAATCCAAATACTAAGGTTTATTTGGTTGTGAGTGATTGCTGGTGTACAGAAAGTGTAATGCATGCATTAGGGTTCATAAACTTTAAAAATAGACAAGTCATTTTCCATTTGGTCTTTCCATTCAAATTTCATTTCAAATATAAATTTCCTCCATTGACGAATTCAAGTGAGTCCAACAAATTATCTTTAACGAAATTAAGAGAAGTTCATTATTATTCATATCACCTTGACGATATCAAAGGAAGTCCAAATCCATATTTAGCATGTTTTCATGTTTAAGTGAATTATTGAGTTTCGGCTAAAACCGCGATAGATGCCCGTTGACTAACTACCGTATTCTTCGTATTCCTCGACCCGTTGGGAAGACCCAGTGCAAACCCCTATTGCGCAATGTCGTTAGTGCAAATCCACTCAAGGAACGAAATTCCCGATATATATATATTAGCCAACCCAAAGTCTTTCACATTCCATCAAATTTCACCATTTGATTTTAATGACCCCTTAGAGGTTAATTTATTTACAAATCCATTCCTTGATTTTTAGTTAGGAAAAATCATCCTAACTATTCATGAGGCTCCCAAGTGTCCCATAAGTCTCTTATGTTCCAAAAATATGTTCAAAGTTTTTTTATCTATTACTTCAAGTCAAATTAACCACATAAAGCCCTTAAACATGTTTTCCCCAAATTTTTGGACGAACAAATTTAGGATTTTCATAAAATTTGGGGCTTTTCAAAACAAATGATGTAGATATGAAATTGATACCAAACAGAACCCTTATCTATGAAAACATTAAGGATTTAACAAGAAATTTTGGGTTATTCGAACTCATGAGACTTCATACACACAAACCCATGATTTTACTTGAAATATGGAGGAAGGAGGGGAAGAACAAACATATGAACACATAGAGTTTAGAAGTATCCACCTTGAGGGGATGAAGTGAACACATCCTAGATGAGGGTTCTTCATGAATGCCTCCAAGAATCCCATGGATGTGTAGCACTTGAAGTGTAGAAGAAGGTTGAAGAAGGAGATTTTGGCCAAATCTTCTTCGTTTGAGAGGGAGAGAAGAGAGAAGTTGAGAGGGAGAGACATATACGAGAGATGGAGAGGGTTTCTGGTGTGAGGGAGATAGAGAGAGAGAATGTGTTTTTAGGTTTGGTGTGTTAAAACGTTTAAGGGGTGTATATATACACTCTCTAGAAGTTTTGAAAAAACTACCAGAAATGAACACATATCGATATGTGTGGCTTCCACAAGCCATGAACCGACGAACAGAAGGTACGCATATCGATATGTGGGAATCTTGACACACCGAATGGGATGCATATCGAAATGCACCGAATAACACATATCGATATGTGTGTTATACGGGAACACATATCGATATGGGTGCTGACCAGTCAATACGAATGGAGATGTATATCAAAATGTGAATAGGCAAAACACATATTGATATGTGAGAAATCACGAGAGAACAGAGGGCTCACATATCGATATACGCGATGGTGCATATCGATATGCAAACATTTTAACTGCATATCGATATAGGGGATTTGAATGGGTATGGGATATCCTTAAGGCCTACATATCGATATGTGCTTGCACAATGGGAATGACAAGCAATATACATACCGATATGAGGTATGTGGAGGGAAATGAACATATGGACCACCGAGGGTCCACCCGAATATCAACGAACACTCCCGAACCTTTTCAAACTAGTCCCGAACATTCTCAAATCTTAAGAAATCGATTATCTAAGTCCAGGAATGGCCCAAACATCAATCAAATCCCAAAATGATCATGGAATTAATAGGAAAATTTATCGAATTACCCGAGGATTCAAGAAATAAGTTTATTTGAGTTGTTACAGGTTTGGTTCAGACCAGATTCACGGTTCAACGAATTTTTTGTGCAACCCTACCACTGGCATGCGACCGGGTGCGACGATGGTAAGCTGTGTCTTCTTAGGCCAAGGGAGGACACACACTGCTTTCTTCCAGCCACCAGGTAATGCCGAAGGTTGAAAGTGTCCGCTTGGCCTGCCGGCTTGGGCGTACTTTAAGCATTTAGATGATACTGTTGGTTGTCGGAGGGATTGCGAAACCGACCGATTTTGGCTACCCCTCAGACATGCAGAATTGATAGGTCTACTGGAGGGACCGTGAAGCCGGTCGGCTCTTGCTACCCCTCTAGGCGATCGGCTAAGAGGGGGTCCAGATTGATGGGACCGCTAGGCAGGAACACCTATGGCCACTCCACCAGTGTCCGGCCTACTACAATAGCCCCTCATTTTTTTAATTGGTTGGGAATTGTTTATGTTCCTTTGCCTCACGTCTACTTCCGAAGCGGTCTTGGAGCCCCAACTAAGTCTTGTTTGGTACGCTAACCTTTTGCCGGAAGCTGAGTGTTCTAATTGCTATATTTCGAATTTTAATAGTACTAGATGTACGGGGAGGCATGCATGACAAGATGTATGCTGTCAGGGATTTAAATGTGCCTGAAATCGCACCTTTTGAGGCCCACATGTCGCCGTCTGACAGTGTTGGCTGTCGTTCGCGTGCAGACTTGACGTTTGACGGTTATGCCCAGTCTACGTGGCGTGATGTCATTGGACGATCGATCTGTCGATTTAAAATTTGCGCGGACAACAGACTGAACGGCCACGCCTATAAATAGGGCTTCAGGGAGGATGTTCATACGTTTCTTGCACTTTCTCTCTCTAAGATTGAGCGTCCACAGAGCACTTCTCTCTAACCCTCCAGCCAACGGTCTTCCTTAGTGATTGATTTGTAGTCCATCCTTGAAGTGATCTTCAGACTCCAGGTAATCTTCAATCCGTTGCTTGCATATTCCATTTTCTTACGTGTTTCATCCTCTCTGGATGATTTGTGTATCATTTTTCCTTGATTTCGTCAGTGTTTCATGTTTTGTTCCCGCTATTTCTGCGCATTTTCCCTTTTTTTTGGAGTTCGCCGAACTCTTGCTATTCATTAGGATGGTGGGATGTCCAGGCACTTGTTCTATTCTCCACCTGTTCTTTCCGAACAGTCATGTTCTTTCCAGAGTGTAATAAGCTCTTCTGACAGGAAGATGACAGGAATCGGCGTGAACCCCTTGTCGGGTAAACCTGCCGATCTCTAACTTTGTTCCTTCTATTTGGTGTTCGGCAGAACGAGCGTGAAAAGATGACATATTCAAGCAACTCCAGCTTGGACTCTGACACAAGCCTGGACTTCGGAGACTCCATGATGGGCGAGATCTGAATGGGTCACCGAGTGGCAGAAAGGGTCGTCATAGAGGAGGATTCAGAACCCATTGCCTCACACGTTGTTGAGGAAGATTTGATCGATGATAGCGGCGTCCTCACGGAGGAAGATGAACCCCAGTCCTCCGCGCACGGAAAAATCTGACGACAGCGGGGCGGGGCTGTCCGACAGGGTAGGCGCTGGACCAGACAGACTGTGCCCCTACCTGCAGTACTTCCCTAGCAAGCCGGAGAAGGAGTTCAAACGTATTTACTGCGTGCCAGACGATGTGATGGTCGCCCTCCTTGCAGAGACTGAGTCGGCGACGTTCTCCAAGGATCATATTACCGTTTCCCTGATGGCGATTACCAAAGACAGTCTTCGGTTTCCAATGCCTGGATATACCCTAGTAGTATTGTCTGCATTTGTCCTGATGCCATATCAAGTTTTTGTAAATACCTTTAGAATAACTGATTGCGTGCTAGAAATGCGCCGGTCCTATGGCTTTAATTTTACAACATACGATACGATCTCTTCGGCTTATACACGACGTCCCACAACAAAAAGCATGATCGATATTTTCTCAGTCTTCGACCAGGATTCAGGCATATATTTTATTGGTTGCCGGGCTCCGAGAAGTGGGAAAATTTTTATTTCCCGGTGTTCGACGACTTTTATTTTGGAGCAATGGAGGAGAAAATCCTCCCTGTTCCAATGTAGAGAGGGCACCCAGGTTTTCACTGCTTCCTTGCTGTTTTGTTCCGTACTTGTTGCACGTTCCAGATTCCCTCATTCAATTTTCGATTACCGCTAGCTCTAACGAGTCCTCTGCTTTTGCAGTTGTTTGAAAAATTACCCTGAGACTGAAGAATCAGTCTTCGGACGAGAACATCAAAGCCCTCCTAAAGTTGCTTGACCAGGATGCACCGAAGCTCCTGGGATACCATCCCACCTACCACTTCTTCCTTAAGGACAAGAAGAAAAGACAAAGGAGGCGGCAAGCTGGGACTTCAGCTACTCCCCAACCAGAGGTTAAGGTCGGAGAGGAAGAAGAAAAGGAGTCGTTAGAACACCGATCTTGAAGAAGATTTGTCGTTGGACCCCACACATCCAAACCAATAATGCCAAGACTGCAAACCTGACCTGCCAATTTGAGCCAAACCATGCCAAAGACCCAAACGACCGCTAATATTGCTGGATCTCATCTGATTGATCTGCTGGTGGCACCTTCTAGTCAACGCCTGGCCGATGTGCCTGCACCAAGGAAGAAATATGAGGCGACAATGAGGCAACAAAAGAGAAAGGTGACGGAGGTTGACATGGTGCTGTGGGTGCTGATACGAGGATGTCTTCGGTAGTGGAGACGATTCTAGAGGAAGAGCCAGATAGTGTGACCGACGAGAAATGGCAGTCGGAGCTTAAGAAATTTGTTGGTTCGGAGGTTTTGGCTTCGGACAACCTTCTTGCCGACCCGATTCTGGCTCCGCCGTTGCTCAGGTACCTTGAGCTTCTGTCGGACCTGGATAACCTCCCAGACAAGCTCAAAGAGCGTCTGTTTTTGGGATTCATCAACCTGGCACATATAAGATGCTAGGACGGTCCTTTTCTAGCACATTTGTAAGTTTTTTTTGTGCCCGACTCTTTTTTTGGACGTGCATGCTTCCATTTGCTTCTCGACTTGTTATGATCAGATGGTCTCGTATGGTGAGCAGTACGATGAGTACAAATGGCGTATGTTGAAAGCCTAAGGCTCGGTGTCGACGGCCAAAGAGGAGACTGTCAAGGCCCTGGACCGGGCGGCAACAGTGGAGAAGGAGGCTGAAGAGCTCCGAAAAACACTGGGTGAGCATGAGGGGCTCCGAGAAAAGATGGCGGAGTTGGAAGCAACCGATGCAAGCTTGAAGAATGAGGCTGAGGCAAAACGCATGTAAGATGTTGACGATGCCGACACCAGGGATTATAAGGATGGGTACAAGGAGCTGAGGTAGCTTATGTTGCCCTAGTGAAGATCCACATTGCTACTCGGCATGATAATAGCTAATGCGACGGCTATGTGTCAATTTATGGCTCCGGATTTCTTCATGACTTGGATGTAATGCAAGTTTGTCCGGACGATGACATCTGGCGGAACCACCATGTGCCCGTTGATCTTCAAGTTCCAGCCTTGCCGGAGCCCCAATCGGTGGAGGCGGCAGATATGATAGAAGTGGACCCTCAGGCCTCTGTACCGACATCTCCTGTGAATCCGAACACTACTTCGGGGCGTGTAATTTTAATTTTTCTTTTTTGTAATCAAACTCTTGGTCTTCGAGCTTTTTGTTCATGAAACTTTTGAATGAATGTGCTTGTTTGATCACAGTTTGAGTTCAATTTTAATCTTGTTAATGTATAATTCCTTTGTTTACCACCCGTACCCCCACTTCAGATTGGTCAAGTGGTAGCCTGACCGAAGCCGAAGTGATGAAATGATAGGACTGCATTAACGTCCGAACGATAATATGAAGGACATAATGTCTGGCCGGAGGCCTTTCTGTTTTTTTACACCGGAGGCTTGGCCTTAGGCGACCCATAGGAGGGCTAGTGGTTTGATAGCCCGAGCACTTTGAAATATGTCCAATTCCGAGACTTGACTGGTATCTTCAAGGGGGCCTGGATTAGGACGACCTATAAGAGGACTGACCAGGTGTTCAACCAAATACCCAGGATCCACTGGATGCCGATTGAAGTGTATAGCGCTTTGGGGTTAGGCATCTGCTGTGTTAACAAGAGCCTGGTTGCCGGGCAGTGACTGCCGAGTCGATAGCCGCTTGTCGATCTGGAATTTGTCCAGAGCTTCGCTGAAGGTTGACTGGATTTTTGAGGTCCGGGACCAGGCGTTCGACACGGAGTCAGACCCACTGAGGGCAAGCATTTTGGATGTTTGATGTTCCACTGGACGTTGACTGGACCATTCAAGGCTCTATGATCAGACGTTTGACACGGAACATGATCCATTAAGGGCAACACATGAACAAGTTTTATGCTCCGCTGGAGGTCGACTGGACCATTTAAGGCTCTGGTGTCAGGCATCCGACACGGAACATGATCCATGAAGGGCAATAATTAAAAGTGACCTGGCTAATCGGATAAGGACTATTCGGGTCGTGAGTCAAATTTTGTCAATGTTCTAAAAGGCACTAGGCGCTAGGCGGGCGGTCGAGGTGGACCTAGCGCCTTGGGGCTTAAGCGGGGTCTAGATGTTATTTATTTATTAACATGAAATATATAATATTGCTTCTTATCATAGTCCAAAGCATAATCTTCCACCAAATGCATGAATACTAAAAAAAATATTAGTTCAAACTTCAAAGCATCAATACTATTAAAAAAACTTTAAAAAATAATATTCTTCATTGTAAACTCCTTAAGACGTAACTTGATTTGATTCTAGAGAAATTATAAAGTCCCTAAAATTTGAATAATTTCAAAACATCCACGACTTATTACAATTTTCTATCTAGTCCCGTATAATCCTGCCTATCAACCTATCCCGTCTAGGCACCGCCTAGCTACCGAACCTGCCTAGAACCCATTAGTCTGGGTGGCGAGGTACCGCCTAGCGTCTAGGCCTAGACCGATTTTTAGAACATTGAGTTTGTAAAGGAACAGTACAATAGAATAAAAAATGGAACTTCATTATATACAAAATGAATTACAAATTTTGATCCAGAGGCTATATGATGATTTATAGCTTAGTGGTAATACTTTCGGAGATTATGAGCGTTCCATGGCTTGCTGATCGGGGTGCCATTCATTTCTTCGAGTTTGTAAGCCCTTTTGCCAACGACCTTTACAACCCAGAACAAACCCTCCCAGTTAGACATCAGCTTCTGCTTCTTGCTTTTTAGCACGACCTTCCAGAGCACCAGCTTGTTCGGCTTGAATGTTCTGATGCGGACATTTTGTTGAAGCCTCTAGCCACCTCTTGTTGGTAGGAGGTCAACTTGATCCGAACAGTGTTCCTCCTTTCTTTGGCAAGATCCAGATTGGCGGCAAGGACTGCATTGTTGGTCGGCTGGTCGAAATACTGATTGGCACTTAATTGTGCAAATCCTTACCATTATTCTCTCGACTTTTGCATGATTTTGAGCATCAGCTTGTTATTAATGAGATAATTGTGTTAATACCTTTTTGAGGCTTTAAGATGAAAACAAGCTAATATGTCGGCTTTGTAGTTCTTGTGGAACCTTAAGATTTCATGCAAGTGGTGGGAGAAGTAAATTGGAAAGTTGCACTTGTAAGCTTGACTCCCGGAAGAATAGAAGTTATTCCGGAAGTCACAGTGCGAAACATGAAGTGAAGAAATGTGTCACGCCCCGTCCCAATAAACATTGAATTAAATGAATATTGAACGAAGTCGTGACTAAACATCAAGAAAACCCCAAGAATAACTCAACACGGACAAATATCCAAATCTCCAAAGATAAACCACAAGATACCCAATCATAATTATCTCACATCTAAACTCAAAAACATACAACAAATCTAAATTATAAGTTCCCAAATGAATATACTCTAAGGTAAGTAATAGAGCAACCCAAATCACTGACATAACACAGCAGAATTCCAAACTTAATTAATAACTAATAACCACATTACAACTCAAAGAAAGAACTTTAAGCCCAACAACAGGATAGACAAAGCTACTATAACCCAATAAGGTCAAACCACTGCCTAACAAAGCTACCTGCCAAAGAATAATATCTCTAGCTCCATCTGGACAAGCTATGATACTCCAATGACGATTGTAGTGGACCCGAACCCAAAGCCTACTCAATCTGGATTTCCAAGCAAAGTAAAAAGGGAAAACAAAACAGTAAGAAAATCTAGGAATTTGTTAGATATGAACGTTTAAACATTTGACTAACAAAGTGATCACAACGATAAGGATAAAACTCAAATAAGCAATAATTACTTAAACAAGACTTGAAGAGAACACATTACTCCTTTACCAATTTTTATCAATATGCCTTACTTATCCATTTTCATGACACATAAGCTTCCACAATATAACTTTGTTCCATTACATGCGAATGTAATTTATCAACGCACACCCAATTACACCTTTAGAGGTTAAACTCACCTAACTACATCGTATAAGGCGATCAATACTACCATTTGTGACATGTACTTTCCATTTCCATTCTACTTATCTTTCCACATGTTCATATTTATGGACACGTCACCAATTTAATATTTATTCTTTAAACCACCACAAGTTGTTACTGTTGAGGGGTAAGCCTTTCCCGCGGTGGTTCGCTACTCTGAGCGGAGGAGATGGACAATGGTGAGGTGGTTGGACCTGACTGTACAAGTTGTAGAGAAACAGAATTAACAACCATTCAAAAGAATAAT